>ML303782.1:0-39285 GCA_005239505.1 Nicotiana paniculata
CATTAAAGTACATAAAATGCGAGGTAAATAATGCTTAAAATCACGAATTCTAGCTACACATCACCTCGAGAGTTGGCCTTGGAGAGGTTATGATGTAGGATGATAGGGTGATTTCCTACGCGTCCAGACAGTTGAAGGTGCACGAGAAGATTTATCCTGTGCACGATCTTGAGCTAACAGCTATTGTTCACGCCTTGAAGATTTGGCATCATTATTTATATGGAGTTCACGCCCTGAGTCGCAGAGCGGAAAGTTTGGGGAGTTTATCCTACCTTCCAGTAGCAGAGCGACCTTTAGCACTTGATGTTCAGGCTTTAGCTGGTCAGTTGGTGACATTGGATCTATCAGAGCCTCCGCGGGTATTGGCTTGTGTGCCCAATATGGATGGGCTTCGAGATTTGATTCCAGCTGAGGCTCATAGCTCGTGGTATTCCATCCATCCGGGTACCGCGAAGATGTATCGGGATCTGAGACAATATTTTTGGTGGAGGCGGATGAAGAGAGATATTGTTGAGTTTGTGGCGCGGTGTATCAACTGTCAGCAGCTCAAGTATGAGCACCAGAGGCCAAGTGGATTGCTTCAGAGATTTGATATTCCGGAGAAGAAGTGGGAGCGGATCACCATGGACTTCGTAGTTGGACTCCCATGGACTTCGAGGAGGTTTGATGCCATATAGGTTATTGTGGATTGGCTGACCAAGTCCGCGCACTTCATTCCTGTTGGTACTAATTATTCTTCGGAGCGGTTAGCTGAGCTTTATATCAGGGAGATTGTCCGATTGCATGGAATTCCAGTTTCTATCATTTCCGACAGAGGTACTCAGTTCATATCTCAGTTCTGGAGAGCCGTGCAGAGAGATTTGGGTACTCAGGTTGAGTTGAGCACATCGTTTCATCCTTATACCGACGGGCAATCGGAGCGTACTATTCAGATTTTGGAGGATATGTTGCATTCCTATGTCATTGATTTTGGGGGTTCATGGGATTAGTTTCTTCCACTCGCGGAGTTTGCATATAATAATTGTTATCAGTCGAGTATCTAAATGGCTCCGTATGAGGCTTTATATGGTATGAGGTCCAGATCTCCGGTTGGTTGGTTTGAGCCAAGACCTGGTTCAGGATGCGTTGGGTAAGGTGAAATTGATTTAGGAGCGGCTTCGCATGGCGCAGTCTAGGCAGAAGAGTTATGCGGACCGGAAGGTCCGAGATGTGTCTTTCATGGTTGGGGAGAAGGTACTGCTGAAGGTGTCACCCATGAAGGGTGTTATGAGATTCGGAAAGAGGGGAAAGCTGAGTTCCCGATTTATTGGGCCTTTTGAGGTGCTTCAGAGGGTTGGGGAGGTGGCTTATAGACTTTTCTTGCCTTCCAGCTTATCGAGTATTCATCCGGTGTTCCATGTGTCGATGCTCCGGAAGTATGTTGGTGACCCGTCTCATGTTTTGGACTTCAGCACGGTTCAGCTCGAGGGCGATATGTCATATGAGGTAGAGCTAGTGGCTATTTTGGGTCGTCAGGTCAGAAAGCTGAGGTCTAAGGATATAGCTTCAGTGAAGGTTCAGTGGAGAGGACAGCCGGTGGAGGATTCCACCTGGGAGACCGAGCGGGAGATGCAGGACAGATATCCTCACTTATTCGAGACTCCAAGTATGTTTCTAGACCCTTTCGAGGACGAACGTTTATTTAAGAGGGGGAGGATATAACGACCCGACCGGTCGTTTCGTGAGATTAGACCCTTTCCCCCGTTTCTTCTTTATCATATGTTGCTTAGCCTGTTTATGTTGTGTTGGGTCGGACGGTTTGGGTTCGGGGTGGTCGTGGTGAGAATTGAGACACTTAGTCTCTTAAATTAGCTTAATAGTGGAAAACTCAAACTGGGAGTTGACTTATTGGTAAACGACCTTGGAAAGCAGATTTTATGGCTCGGATAGATTCGATAGGTGATTTCGGACTTAGGATTGTGTTCGGAATGAAGTTTTGATGTCCGTTGTAGAATTAGGCTTGAATTAGCGGAAGTTAGTTTTTGGCAATTTTCGGTCGGTAGTGGAAAATAGGCTATCGGGCTCGGAATGAGATTACGGAAGTTGGGGTAGGTTCATAATGTCATTTTGGATATGTGTTCAAAATTTTGGGTCAATCAGACGTGTTTTGGTTGGTTTCAGCATCGTTGGCGAAATTTAGAAGTTTCAAAGTTCATAGGCTTGAATTTGATGTAATTTTGGTGTTTCTGTGTTGTTTTTGGTGTTTCAAGGGCTCGAATAAGTTTGAATGATGTTATGGGGTGTTTTGGTAGGATTGGTTGAGGTTCCGGGAGCCTCGGGTGTATTTCGGATGCTTAAACGGACACTTTTTGGCCTTAAGAAGTCTGCTATTTTCTGGTGTTTTAGCAGAAGTGAATTCTTCACTGCCATCATGTGGATTCATCTGCGATCCCGTAGAGTAAAAGAGTGGGCCAGGCATTTTGTTCTATGAGATCGCGTGGTTATGATTGCGATCGTATATGTTGAGCAGGTGAAGCAGTGCGATCGCGTGGGCTGTGGTGCAATCGCATAAAGGTTCTGAGGCACGTGTGTGGGATGGTCATTTGTTCTATGTGATCGCGAGAATTTGTATGCGATCGCGTATAGTGGTCTGGGCTATGCATCGCGATCTCGTGGGTTGAGTCGCGATCGCACTGAAGGGATTTTAAGTGCTGGGCTGAATGTTTTAAAGGCCCTATTTGCGAGATTGGCTCATTTTTCCTCCATTGTTAAGCGAGTTGAGAGCTATTTGAGAGGGTTTGAAGAAGAAATCAAAGGGGATCACTTGGAGGTAAGTTTTTCAACTTCATAACTCGTTTCTATATCGTTTTCTAAGTAATTAAACCGGAAAATTGTTGAAATTAAACCCAAATTTTGGGAAGAAAGGTGCATGTAATTTGGAATTTTCTTTTGAGGATTTGAGTGGGCAATTGTGGTCCTATTCTTTTGTTCTAGTATTTACAGAATCGTGGGAGGTCGAGGATTCTAGTGATGTAAATTTTATCGAATTCTGAGATGTGGGCCCGGGGCTCGGGTTTATTCGAATTTAGAGAATTGTGTTAATATTTGTCATTCGATTGGGTTTTGTTCTGTTACCGTATATTGATGATGCTAATCTAGTTTTGGTTAGATTCGGAGCATTTGAGCCAATTCGAGGGGAAAGCGCATCGCGGAGTAGCTTTTGGGCTATTTTGAGGTAAGTAACGATTGTAACTCTAAACCTGAGGGTACGATACCCCGTTATTTGTGTTGATAAATGAGGTGACACACACGCTAGGTGACGAGCGTGGGGGCGTCCACCGATAGGGATTGTGACTCGGTCTGTCCCGTAGCGACTATTAAGCTGCGTATTCGATTTGAAACCTCACGACATCTTTTCTTTTAGAAGTTTATACTTGTTATGGGTTGTGAGCCATGTTTGGGGCCTTGTGCCGACCTGTTTAGACCCTCAGGGTGTCACGACCCAAACCGATGGGCCGCGAACGGCACCCGGTACCTTACTCAACCGAGCATCAACGTAACGTATCTTTCTTATTACATCATCATATACACATGACATACGAGCCTAATAGGCCAACATAATCATTTATAAACTCAAAACATAGGCCGACAAGGCCGTACAATATTTCATGTACACGACATATGTCTACAAGCCTCTAAGAGAAAATAAATGTCGTAAAGATCGGGACAGAGTCCCGCCATACCAAACAATACACGTCTAAATCATACTAACCAAACAAGCGACTCCGAAGCAAATGGAGCACACCAACATCTTCCGATTAGCTGATAGCCTACTTGGAGGGCTCTCGACCTGTCTATCGGGACCTGCGGGCATGAAATGCAACGTCCCCAGGCAAAAGGGACGTCAGTACAAATAACGTACCGAGTATGTAAGGCACATAAATAAGTAAATAAGAGACATGGAAGAAATATAGAGTACATGACTCAACCTATAAGCCTGAATAACTTTGTAAATCATAAATTACTTTTAGCGTCATGGATATGCGTATGAATGTCAGGTCGTGCATAGGTACATGTTTCATAACATCATCAGCCTCTGAGGGCATCCCATCATATCATATCGGCCACTGTGGGCAAAATCATCATCGTATACCAGCTGATCAGGTGGTGGTGCGTATATAATGCCATAACCTTTCCCACATCCCATATACATACATATATACGCGTATATAACGCCGTTTTAATCATATTTCAGCCACTGTGGGCAACATCATCATCATATACCAGCTGATCAGGTGGTGGTGCGTACATAATGCCGTAAACCTTTTCCCATATCCCATATACATATATTTACATATATACGCATATATAACGCCATCTGGTCATGGGTCAATGCACATGTATGAAATGCATGAAAAGTACGTAATAATCTCAATATTCCTTCCGGATAAACTTTTCCAACTGCGTATTATTTTGAGACCCATGAACAGAAAATAATAATAATTCTCATGGGGAATCAAGAATATAGACACCCCTACTATTTCTATGAATAGAGTAATTTATAGAAACTGTGTATTTGCTTGTTTCTTCAGTATAATTTTGACTATGCCAAAAGAAAGAAGGATAGCCTTAACATACCTGTTCTTGGAATTATTTGAATGGAATGAAGCTTCTGCTTCCGTGAAATATGGACGAAATTTTGACTGATCCTCTTGAAATTTTGAACAAAATTGTGGTGGATCCTTTTTGAAATTTCCATCAAAATTTTCTTGTCTAAGGGGTTGAATTGTTTGGATAGAATTGCTTCAAATGAAGCTTGGGTTATTGAATTGAAAATTTTTCTGCTTGTTTAATGTTCTTGGATTTTTAAATGCCAAAGGCAGATCTTGGTCTCTTTTTTTTTAAGCCTTTTCAAGTCATCTTGCTAAAGGTTATGGATAAGATATAGAAATCTTATCAAGACTTGAGTTATTACTTTGATTATTATACATTAGACACCTGGCCAAGTGACTACTTAGTCATTTCAAACTTTGTGGCTTCTTGCTATGTGGGGTGGGGGTGGGATATTAGTTAATTAAATTTTATCCACTTATTAGTTAATCGGGTAATGTCCCGTTACCTGGTAATTAACCAATTACCTGAAAATTTGAGAATTATTCCCACTTACTTAAAATATTACTCGCTTTCCACATACCTTATACGCCTTACTATTATGGTCATGTGGTACCTTGTATGGTACTAGTCCATAAATACAGAGTATTTTACCTTGAGCCGATTTTGTCCCAAAATATCAAATTTCAACGAAATTCATTTTCTTCGACTTGCTTCCCCTCTCACCTTCACGAATTTATTCATCGCTTACACTCCTTATAATATCTGAATAATATTTTGCTTGGTCTGATGTCAATTACCTTACGACAAATTCAATGTACAATACTGAAGGGTGCAACAATGTCGTAACTTATTACCGCGAAGCGTAACATCACCGTAATGTAATACTGCAGAGGGTAACATCATCGTAACATATTACTGCAGAGCATAACATTGTCGTAATATAATACTGTGGGGCGTAATATTAATGTAATATTGCGGGGTGTAACACAGGGGGTAGTTTTACACTATTCTACCACTATCCTGTTAGTAAATTGTGAACTCAGTCATTGTTTCCTAATTATTGTTATTTTTACTGTTATCACACTGCTTTGAAAAATCTAAAAAGTATTTTGGGCTGAGTCCCGTAAGTCGAGATAAATTGCCCAAGTGGCTTGTGAGGGTGACTGAGTCAGGCCGAGAGCCGAGTATGTGAGGATAGTTATGGGATGGGCTGCACGCCGCAGCAATATATGTGTTATATATTATATGTGGGTCGGGCTGCACGACGCAGCAATATAGATTATATATATATAGATCGGGTGTCACGCCGTAGCAATATATGTTATATATGGATCGGGTTGCATGCCGCTACAGTATATATATTTATATATAAATGTAGTGGAGCGAGCTGCCCGCCGGAGCAGTTGTGTGTGTTCATGGTACTTACTGAGTATGAGGGTTAAGTGAGAGCATGAGATACTGATAGTGGAGTCACGAGTGACTGAGAGGCTTGCCCGAGAGGCTTTATTGTGAGTGATATTATGCATGTGGGGCTTATATTTCATGAAAGTACAATTTTCACTCTTCTTTACACTGAGCCCCTGCTAATAAATGTTGGGCAGATGTTTTCATACAAGATTTTTAAATGGAAATTGGAGTTTTATGAAATATTCGGAATAGTAGATTCCTGATTTGGTTTGTTCATTTCCACCGTTATTCACTATATGGATTTACATGATTTAAATTTCTCGTCACTACACTCAAGTTTTTAGTTACATTGACTACTTACTGAGTTGGCGTACTCACATTACTCCCTGCACCTCTGTGTGTATATCCAGGTACCAGACCATCTCGCTAGTTGATTTTCGGATGATCTTGGAGTTGTTCGAGGATTGAGGTAGCTGCTCAGCGTCCCCAGCTCACCTCATTTACTTCCCTCAGTTTATAGTTTCTTTTGGTCTTTTGTACCTCAGAATTTTGTTGTAGCAAGTCACTATTGTACATTGTATTTTCAGTCGTAGATGCTCATGACAGTTGACTCTAGGTTTTGGGGAAGTGTGTATTTTGTTTTATCTCTTTCTGATATTTTTAAAATCTGTTGTATTTTTGGGGAAATTTGATATATATATTGATAGTCTGAAACGGTTGGCTAGCCTAGTTCCATGATAGGCGCCATCACGGCCGACTTAGGATTTGGGGTCGCGACAGCTAATTGTAAATACTATTGATGGATCTACTGTGATACTGTTGATTTACGTGTTTACTTGACATGTAGGCATAGATATATACTTTCCTCATGCTAACTAGCAGTTGACCTGCTTTATCCGTGTTGGTTTTTGAAACTATTACACTTGAAAGCTTGACTAAATTCCTGAAATGAGAACGAGTTGAACTTGACATAATTGATTTTTCGTTTCTATGGTTTATCCTGTATTTTCTGAACTGTTATCGGTTATTAGTACTGGCATTTGATTGTTGTTCTAAGCTCGTCACTGCTTTCAACCCAAGGTTAGTGTTGTTACTTATTGAGTACATTGGGTCGGTTGTACTTATACTACAATCTCAACTTCGTGTGCAGATCCACATACATCCGACCAAGGTGATTTTCAGGCTTGAGTTGTGCTAGCTATTTGGGAGAATACGAGGTAGCTGTCATATCGTCTGCAGTCCTCGAAGTTCTCTCCCTGTTATCTTCATCTTTACTATTTCATGTTCAGACAGTTGTATTAGAGGATTTATTTCGTACCTTATTATTCAGTAGTGCTCGTGTACTTGTGGACACCGAATTTTTGGGGTTGGTTGTAGTAGAATTTTGGCCTTATTCTCAGATATTTTATGGTATTCTTCCGTTGTTGAGTTATTAAACGCACTATGTTATTTCATTTTCATTGTTAATCATGTGACTGTTGGCTTACCTAGCGGGTCGGGTTAGGTGCTACCACGACTTGTCGGTTTTGGGTTGTGATAAGTTGGTATTAGAGCCCTAGGTCTAGGTCTCATGAGTCATGAGAAAGTTTAGTAGAGCCTTTCGGATCAGTACGGAGACGTCTGTACTTATCTTGGAGAGGCTAACGAGCCATTGGGAAACTTCACTTTCTTGTACTTTTGTCGTGCGAAGTTGTTGATTCTAGAAACTGAACATCTATTCTTCTATTCTCTCACAAATTAGTGAAGACACGTGCAACTTAATTAGGCGGACGACCACCACTACCAAAAGCTAGGGCCATGAGAGGCTGGGGAAGCGGTAAAGGTCGAGGTGCAGTTCGTACCACCGCTAGAGCAGCACTAGTGGAGCCACCAATTTCTCCAGCTGAGGAGTAGATACCAGATGTTATTGAGTCGGTGGGACCTGCTCAGGCACCAGTTGTTCCCATTATGATTCCAGATCTTCAAAAGGCTTTGGCCTAAATTTTGATTATATGCACTAGGCTTGCTCAAGCGATTTCAATCCCAGTCGCACCAGCCACTTCTCAGGCCGGAGGAGGTGCTCAGACTGGTGCCACTCGTACTCAATAGAAGGTAGCTCAGGGACTCGACACTGGGGTACTACCAGCCCAACCGGTTGCTGCTGCTTGGGCTGAGGTTGGCCCACCTATGGGTAATGAGGAGCAAAATAGACTAGAGAGGTTTGGGAGGCTTAAGACTTTATAGTCCAGCGCGAAGGAGTCAGAGAATGCTCAGGATTTCCTAAATTGGTGTCAGTAGATTCTTTGCACAACAGGTATTTTGGAGACTAGAGAGTTGCATTTACCACTTTTGAGTTTACTAAGGCAGCCTACCAATGGTGGCAGGCCTATGAGTTGAGCAGCCCAGTTTTCACAATGCGAATTTTATGGCATGATTTCTCCATTCTCTTTTTAGAAAAGTTTGTTCCACATACTTGTAGGGAGGAGCTGCGTAGAGATTTTGAGCAGCTGTTCCAGGGAGATATGACATTGACTCAGTATGATATGAGATTCGCAGATTTGGCCCGTCATGCTATATTGTTGGTTCTCACAAAGAAAAAGAGAGGGAGAGAGAGAGAGAGGATCTGGAGATTCATTGATGGCCTCAACTATGGCCTACGTTATAGTTTGGCCCCAGAAGCCGAGACGGATTCTAGGTTTGACCAGGTGGTCGAGATTGCTAGGAGTTTTGAGTTTTTTCGCAGGCTTGAGTGCGAGGAGCGGTAGGGCAAGAGGCCCTGTAGTTTTTGTGGTTTTAGTGGTACCTTATCTGGAGGTCAGTCACATCACAACAGAGGTTGTCCTTAAAGGCCTGGTTAGATGGCTCGTCCAATTCAACGTAACGCATCAGCTAGTCATGGTTCGTACAGTTTTCGTCTGGGTCAGTCATCTTTCAGTGCCCTCCCAGCTCAAAGTTTATTCCGTGCTCGATCATCTCTGCATTTGTCAGTATCGGGTTCTTCTGGTGGTTATTCCGATTCTCGGGGTCTAATATAGGCCTCACCACCATTTCTGGCTCGAGGTGTTTATGATTGTGAAGAGTTGGGGCATGTGAGGATGTATTATCCCCGTTACTATAGAGGTCCAGTGCAGCAGGGAGGCCAGTCTACGACCCCTACACCAATTGCTACACTGCCTATTAAGCCAGCTCAGGGTGGAGGTCGTATGGGTCGAGGTCGCCCCAAATGAGGAGATTAGACATGTGGTGGTTAGGCTCGATGTTATGCTTTCCCGCCAGGCGAAAGGCAGTTATTTTAGATGTAATGATCACATGTATTGTTTCAGTGTGCCACAGGGATGTTTCGATATTATTTGATCCTGGTTTCACTTATTCATATGTATAATCTTACTTTGCTCGTTATTTGAACATGCCCCATGATTCCTTAGTTACACTTGTTCATGTATCTATGCTGGTGGGTGATTCTATTAGTTTGGACCATGTATATCGGTCGTTTGTTGTGAGGGAGATTAGAGATGAGAGTTGATGTTTTACTACTTAGTATGGTTGATTTTGACGTGATTCTAGGCTTGGATTGGTTGTCACCATGTCATGCTATTCTGGATTTTCACGTTAAGACCGTGACGTCGGTGATGTCGGGATTACCTAAGATTAAGTGGAGAGGTTCTCTGGACTACGTTCCTAGTAGAGTGATTTCATATTAGAAAGCCCATTGGATGGTTGGAAAGGGATGTCTGGAATATTTGGCCTTTGTGAGTGATCTTGGTGTTGATACTCCTACCATTGAGTCTGTTCTGGTAGTGAAAGACTTTCCAGATATGTTTCCAGTAGACCTATCTTGCATGACACCCGATAGGGACATTGATTTTTGTATTTACTTGGTGTCGGGCACTCAACCCATTTCTATTCCACCGTATCGTATGGCACCAACCGAGTGGAAGGAATTTAAAGAACAACTTTAAGAGCTTATTGATAAGGGATTCATTATTCCTAGTGTGTCGCCTTGGGATGCACTGGTTCTGTTTGTGAAGAAGAAGAATAGTACTATGCAGATGTGCATCGATTATAGGCAGTTGAACAAAGTTACAATTAAGAACTAGTACCCACTACCGCGCATTGATAACTTATTTGACTAGCTTCAAGGTTCGAGGGTCTTCTCTAAGATTAATTTGAGGTCTGGGTATCACCAGTTGAAGATTCGGTATTCTGATATTCTGAAGACGGCATTCAGGACCCGCTATGGTCATTACGAGTTCCTTGTGATGTCTTTTGGGCTGAACAATGCCCCGGTAGCATTTATGGATCTGATGAACAGTGTATTCTAGCCATATCTTGATTCATTTGTCAAAGAATTCACTGATGATATACTAGTGGACTCACACAACTAGGAAAAACATGAGTAGCATTTAAGGATTGTACTACAGACATTGAGCGAGAAGAAGCTTTATGCTGAATTCTCTAAATGTGAGTTTTGGCTTAACTTTATGGCATTCTTGGGGCATGTGGTGTCCAGTGAGGGTATCAAATTAAATCCGAAGAATATTGAGTTAGTTTAGTGTTGGCCTAGACCATCTTTAACTACTGAGATTCAAAGTTTTCTTAGCTTGGCCAGATATTATCGTTGTTTTGTGAAGGGTTTTTTGTCCATTTCTGCACCTTTGACTAGATCAACCTAGAAGGGTGCCCCATTCAGGTGGTCTGATGAGTGTGAATAGAGCTTTCAGAAAGTCATGGATGCCTTTACCACATCTCCAGTTCTAGTTTTTCCTTCAACATCATGTTTATATACGGTTTATTATGATGCTTCTCGGATTGGTATTGGGTGTGTTCTGATGCAGGATGGTAGGGTGATTGCTTATTCTTCATGCCAGTTGAAGCCCCGTGAGAAGAACTACCACGTTCATGATTTAGAGTTGGCAGCTATTGTTCCTGCATTGAAGATTTGGAGGCATTACCTCTATGGCGTGTCTTGTAGGTATTTACAGATCATCGGAGTCTACAACACTTATTTAATCAAAAGGATCTAAATTTGAGGAACGGAGATGGTTGGAGTTGTTAAAAGACTATGATATTTCCATTTAGTATCATCTTAGGAAGGAAAATATGGTGGTCGATGCCTTGAGTATAAAGGAGGTAAGTATGTGTATCCTTGCATATTTTCCTATTGGTGAGAGACCGCTTGCATAAGATGTTCAGCCCCTGGCCAATCAGTTCGTGAGGTTAGATGTTTTGGAGCCTGGTCGGCTTCTAGCTTTCATGATTTCTCAGACTTACTTATTTGAGCGCATTAGAGAGCGTTAATATGACGACCCCCATTTGCTTGTCCGTAAGGACACAGTATAGTACGATGATGCCAAGGAGGTTTCTATTGGAGATGATGGGTGTTGCAGATGTAGGGCCAGATTTATATTCCCAATGTGGATGTGTTACATGAGTTGATTCTTGAGGAGGCCCAGAGTTCGCTATAATCTATCCATCCGGGTGCCGCAAAAACATATCAGGACTTGAGGCATCACTATTAGTGGAGGAGAATGATAAAAGATATAATGGAGTATGTGACTCAGTGCTTGAACTGTCAATAGGTGAAATCTAAGCATCAGAGGCCGGGAGGTTTGCTTTAGAGACTTGAGATTCCTGAGTGGAAATGGGAGCGTGTTACCATGGACTTCGTTGTTGGGCTCCCATGGACTTTGAAGAAATTCGATGCCATTTGGGTGACTCTGGACCGGTTGGCTAAGTCCTTATATTTCATTTTGGTTGTGACTACCTATTCTTCGTAGCAGTTGACCGAGATCTATATCTGCAAGATTGTTCGTCTTCGTGGTATTTCAGTGTCCATTATTTCATATTGGGGCACATAGTTCACATCGCAGTTTTGGAGAGTGGTGCAGTGAGAATTTGACACACGGGTTGAGTTAAGCATAACATTCCACCCTAGACGGACAGACAGTCCGAGCGCACCATTTAGATTTTGGAGGATATGCTACGCGCTTGTGTTATAGATTTTGGGGGTTCATGGGATCAGTTTCTACTACTTGCAGAGTTAGTCTACAACAACAACTACCAATCGAGTATTGAGATGGCTCCTTATGAGGCCTTATATGGGAGGCAGTGTCGTTCTCAAGTGAGTTAGATTGAGCTGGGAGAGACTAGGTTGTTGGGTACTGATTTGGTTCAGGATGTCTTACAGAAAATCAAATTGATTCAGGATCGGCTTCGCACAACACAGTGTAGACAGAAGAGTTATGCTGATCGGAAGGTTCATAATGTTTCATATATGGTGGGGGAGAAGGTATTTCTTAGATTATTTCCCATGAAGGGTGTGATGAGGTTCGGCAAGAAGGGAAAGTTGGGCCCTCGGTATATTGGGGAGGTGGCCTACAAGCTTGCATTGTTACCTAGTTTATCGGATGTTCACCCAGTGTTTTATGTTTCTATGATCCGGCAGTATTATAGTGATCCGTCTCATGTTCTGGATTTCAGAACGGTTCAGTTAGAAGGGGATTTGACTTATGATGTGGATCTAGTGGCCATTTTGGATTGGTAGGTTAGAAATATGAGATCAAAGAATATACCTTCAGTGGAAGTTCGATGGAGAGGCCATCCAGCCGAGGAGGCTACTTGGGAGATCGAGCGGGAGATACAGAGAAGCTATCCACACCTATTTTAGACTTCGATCATAATTTTAGACCCGTTCGAGAATGAACGCTTATTAAGAGGGGGAGAATGTAACGACCAGGCCAGTCGTTATGAGTATTTTATTTCTATTTCCTCATTTATAGCTTCTTCTATGTTAAATTATAGTTATGTGACTTGTCAGGGTGGTTGGTTTGGTTCCATGAATGTTTCAGAGTGAAATGGGATGCTTAGTCCCAAGGTTGAAGGCTTAAGTTGAAAGAGTTGACCGAAGTTTGAGTTTTGTGTAGACGACTCTGAAATGGAGTTTTGAGGGTTCTGATAGCTTCGTGGGGTAAATTTGGGCTTAGGCGTATATGTAGATGTTGATTTGGAGGTCCTAAGACGTTTTGGCTTGAATTGGCGAAAGTTGGAAAGTTGAAGGTTTGGAAGGTTGAGAAGTTTGACCAAGAGTTAACTTTGTTGATACCAGGTTCAGATTTTCTTTCCGGGAGTTGTAATAGGTCTGTTTAATCATTTATGCCTTGTGTCAAAATTTAAGGTCAATCGGAGTTGGTTTGGTATGATTCTACATTAGTGTTAGAAGCTAGAAGTTCATAAGTTCATTAGGCTTTAATTGGGGTGTGATTCGTGATTTCGGTGTTGTTTGATGTGATTTGGGACTTTGACTAAGTTTGTAGAATGTTTTAGGACTTGTTGTAATGTTTGAATGGGGTCTGAAGGGCCTCAGGTGTGATTCCGATCATTTTCAGCTCATTTTTGGACTTATAGGACTGTTGATATATCTGGTTCTAGTATCCTTATACGCGATCGCGAGGGAAGATCTGCGATCATGAAGGGTTGTTTGGTGACTAGTGGAAGTAGTCTAGGTATTCGCGATATTGGGCATGCATTCGAGAAGGATCAAGATTTTGCGTTAGAGTGGTCAGCTGGGGTGTAAGGCTTTAATCCTACGCGATCGCGTAGCTGGAGACGCGTTCGCGGAAAGTTGGAAATGGTAAACACCGCTTTTGCGGTTGAATCTTCGCGTTTGTGAAGAGTATTATTTGAGGGAAACATTTTTTTTCTTCGTGATCGCGAGGGTATTTCCTTGATCGCAAAGTAGAACAACGGAGAAGCAAATATTAAATCCCAAATCGAGGGTTAGAGAACCATTTTCATATTATGAGCTGTAGAGCTTGGATTTGGACGACTTTGGAGGGGATTTTCACGTCTTGGATCGGGGTAAGTGTTTTTGACCCGGATTTATTATTGTATCAAAATTCCATCTTTTTTTAGTATGGATTAAAGTGAAGAAATAGGGAATTTTGTGGAAACTTTTCAAAAATGAAAAATGGAGGCCGATACGCGTTAAAAAGGCTTGTTGAAGTTATTATTTGCGAGGTTTGAGGTAAGTATCACTTCTAAACCTGGATTTGAGGGTATTTAACCCTAAGGACTACGTTATGTGAAAGATATTAGGGTGAAATACGCGCTTATGATGAACGTGTGTGCGTGCACCGATTTGTTCATAGTTTGGGGAGGCTTTTAGGCTAATACCGGGTTTGTTTTGCTATCATACCATGTTACCCTCACACGTCCCCTCTACTTGTTTGATTATTTGAAGTGTGAATCATGTTATATATCATATATAGGCTACATGCTAACTGTTTGAGACATGATAGGGCCATTTTTGTTGTTTCTAAGTTATATACTTATTTGCACACATGTTCTCAATCATGATACTATATCCGTGTATGATACATCTATCTCAAAATTTCGTATCTGATTACTCACATGTGACTCATATCACTTCGGGTAAAATTGTTTAATTGAATATTTAAGATGTGATCATCTGAGACTTGAATGGTAAATGATTGAGTTTGGGCTGTAGAGCCGGTTTGGTACTGATTTTGAGGTAATGCGTACGCCAGGACCATATTAGGATGAGTGATATTGTTTTTAGGCGACGCATGCACCAAACATCATTATTGGGCTAGGTGATTATAATTAGCGCTTGGGCAGGCTCCGTCCCTCCGGAGTCTGACACGCCAGCAGTGGGCGCAAGCACATTGTTTCATATATGTGCTTGATGATGGGCAGTTATACCAGGCACACGTACAGTGCTACGTGTAAATACCATTGATGGATCTATTGTGATACTATTGATTTTACGTGTTTACTTACCCTGTAGGAATAGAGATGTACTTTTCGCATGCTAACTAGCAATTGACCTGCTTTATCCGTGTTGGGTTTTAAACTGTTACACTTGAAAGCATGACTAAATTCCTGAAATGAGAACAAGTTGTACTTGATATCATTGATATTCCGTTTCTATGGTTTATCCTGTATTTACTGAACTATTATCGGTTATTGGTACTAGCATTTGACTGTTGTTCTAAGCTTGTCGTTGCTTTCAACCCAAGGTTAGTGTTGTTACTTATTGAGTACATTGGGTCGATTGTACTTATGATTCACTCTCCACTTCGTGTGCATATCCACATACATCCGACCGAGGTGATTTTCAGGATTGAGTTATGCCAGCTATTTAGGAGACTACGAGGTAGCTACCATACCATCTGCAGTCCTTGAAGTTCTCTTCCTATTATCTTTATCTTTACTGTTTCTCATGTTCAGATAGTTATTAGAGGATTTATTTCGTACCTTGTTATTCAGTAGTGCTCATGTACTTGTTGACACCAGATTTTGCTGTTGGTTGTAGTAGCATTTTGGCCTTATTCTCATATATTTTATGGTATTCTTCCGTTGTTGAGTTATTAGACTGTGTTATTTCATTTTTATCATTAGTCATGTGGTTGTTGGCTTACCTAGCGGGTTGGGTTAGGTGCCAGCATGACTTGTGGATTTTGGGTCGTGATAATAAGCCCCCTAATCTCACCGCGTGTGCATCATAATGAAGTATCTCCCCTTACTATAAACACGCACATAAGCCCCCTTATCTCGCCGTATGTGCATACATATACACATTACCCTTATGTCGACGCATGCACATCTCAATCACAACACAACAATCAATTGCACACCACGTGCCCATATGCCACAACATTGCTCAAACAACAATACCGTGCCTCAATAATACATATCCCACGACTCAACAACAATGTATACAAGAATTACAACAACAATAACACAAGAGTACGAGGATTAAATCAACAATGCAATGTGCTTCATATAACAACAACTTCAATTCAAGTCATATTAATAGCCTAAGAGTGTAATCTGGTCAATTACAACACATAAGCATGTGTACACACTCGTCACCTCGTGTTCTTGTCTTTTAATATAGTACAAGTAGTGCAAATAGACCAAATCCTAAGGGGGTAATTCTCACATAAAGTAAGGCAAGATACTTACCTCATTTAGGCCAATTCAATACTCTAAAAATGCTATTCCCTTAAAATTCACCTTCGCTCGACCCAAATCTAGCCAAAAACGTCTTAATAAGATCAAACAAAGCCAGAGAACCAATTTCAATTCATAGAGTTAAGATCTTTACACAATTTCCCAAAAGTCAACCCCGGGCTCGTTGGTCTCGCCCAAGTCACACCTCAAATAGGGTTGTGAAGTGGTCGATTGCAATAATAATACCCAACTAGGAGTCGGGATCGAATCCACAGGGAGCGCAAATGGGATTAGTGGTATCTATTTGGACAAAGCACGTGAATTGTCTAAGTTGCACTTCAACAAACTTTGTTTGATTTTACTTCCAAAATTATACTAAGGATTGCAATTTTAAAATATGAAACTAGAGAATAATGTTTTTGTTGTTTTTTTTCAAATATGTACAAGGTCTTGGGATGTGAATTCTACCTAGGTGTTTGCCTAACGGGTAATGAACTTTAGAGCAAGTTTCGATGGTCAGGGTTGGCCAGAGGGGTTTATTGCACAAAAACACCGGGGCGCAGGCTCTCGAAGAGAGAATCCCAATGAATGTCAGATGCAAACTATATTATAGCAATCAACACACAATTAGTCACTCAATACCTCTCGGTAATAGAGTGGTTTTTCTCAATTTGGCTTTCTCAAGTCCAAATGGGTATCGTACGAAACAAATGAAAATTTTCTCAAGTCGAGTTTCACTATCACTAGATCTAACCCATTAATTGGGACTATCAATCTCTTGATTTCATTCCAAATTCTTGTTAGCCAAGTTTTCCTAGACTAAGTCTCTCTTTCTCAAGAAGAGACTTAGTCGAATAGGCATGAACTAATATTTGCAACCATTAATTCTATAATTATAAGCAAGAACTAAGCTAAATAATAAATACTCAACCATAAACAGGCGTTAAATCAAATACCCATTAGGTTCCCACACTAGGTTATGGTCACAACCCTAGCTAGAAATTTAACTACTCATAGTGGGTAATGAAGAAAAAAAAGAAGAAAGATGATAAAACTTATACTAAGAGATTAATAGATGAAAATCTAATGTAAAATATACAATATAAGCTAAAGTTGCCTAAAAGGTTAAAGAAAAATGGCTACAGAACTTCACATATTCAAAATGTAACCTAATTTCGTCAAAAAAGTCTATTTATACATAGCTGAAATTTTCGGACAAAATTGCCTTTTCAGAGGTTTTACGGCCGAATAATTATGTGTGCGGTCTGCACTTTGCTTCATCTCTTGACAGGATTTGGTTCTGCAGCCGTACAGTTCAGCACTACGGACGCATCTCTTGAGTTCAGCGGAACGCTCAATTCTGGGTGCGGCCACATATTTGATTTTTGCAGTCGCACAATTATAGTGCGGTCCGCAGTTCTTATTGGGCTTGGATGTGGAACTCTCTGAACCTTGACTTCTGCGGCCGCACAATTATTGTGCGTTCCGCACTTTACACTTTACACTATTGATTCTTCTTCATGTTCTGCGGTCCGCACTTGAGCTTTTTGTGCTTGATTTTTGTCCTTGTTCAAAAGCACTCCTCTTGAGTTGGATTTCATCGTAATGGCTCATTTTCCAATACTCATGCAACTAAGAATATTTTATCAGTTTTTGGGAATACCTCTAAACTTTTTTGAACTAAAACAAAAGTCAAAAGGCGCAAATAAGTAGTCAAAATCCCCACTTATCAACTCCCCCAAACTTAAGCTTTTGCTTGTCCTCAAGTAAATAAGGTAATTCCCAACACCACAAGAAAAGAGCTATTCCAGCTAATCTGAGTTGAACCAAACACACATCAATTGGGACCAACAATTACCCACAACACTTATGAATTATCAACAAGGACAATGATTTGAAGTTTTAAGCACTAATAGTTCTAATGTGACACTTGAGCATCAAGAGTTGACTTTACTCATCAAGGAAGTTCGTTCTTTCATGTAGGTCACTATGGATCCCAAACTCCTCCTCCTCTACTCTCCGTTAGCTTATCTCACATAGGAATGAAGCACTCAATTCAAGGATTTGTGAAAGTTCACTCATCTCTCTCAAAAGAATGTCACAAATACGGATCTAAGTACCATATGCTTGCCCCTCATGTAAATCACCACTAATATAAGCTCACTCGACTGGAAATCACGTAGGGATTTTTCGGCATGTAATGAAGTCCTTTGGACTAAGGTAGGAAATGTTAGAATATAACAGGTTCATCTTTCCTTAAGCACTCTATTTTCTCTTTTTGGCTCATGCTTTGCCGACTCTTTGAGTCATTTTCTTTTTTCTTATGGGAACTAGAGAGACTTGACGTCATCACTCTTTCTTGGTCATTACATTCATTTTCTCCTTTTTTTTCTCCATGCTTCGCACTTTTGCTTTTCTTTGTATCCCTTCGGCTCTTCAATTTATTCAGTTTCTTTTTGTATTCTTCTTTTGTTCTTTATTTCTTTTTCTTTGCCTTTCCTTTTCTTCATTTCTTTTATTTGGTACCTTGATACCACTTTCAAACTCATTGTCTCTCCCCAAAAATTATGTTTTCTCCAATTGTTTCTCATGAGTGTTAAGGAAAGCTCGGTTGCCAAGAGAGGGTCAGTACAAAACGGGTAAAGGCTTGTAACATGCTTATCAAATGAGAAAGGATTAAGGCACAAAAGGGTTGACTATGGATAACATCATTGGTGGGACATGGAAAATTTTGAAACGGGTCAAGCCTACAATCACTTCTCAATCCAAGCAAAACTTAGAATTTCACATAGAAAGACATTCGGGGCAAGTTCTAGACCATTCACACGAGTACTTGGACTTGCAACAAAACATCTCACCTCTCACACAGCTGGACTATTAAAGAGGATAGAGTCGAGGGCCCATAACAACCGTGTTCAACATTAAAAATCACTAATGGTTTAACTAAACAACTCGATGATTGTCTAAGTCAACACAAGAGTCACAAGGTCACTAACTAGAGCCATTTCTTTCCAAGAACTTTTTTAACCATAAGCGTGTAGTTAAGTGTGTTGGTACCAAGTGAAGCATGCTTGAATCTCTTATTCATTATTACTACTATTTTTACCTAGACATCAAAAACGGACTCAATCCCTTAAGAAGGTTGTCACGCCATCCATTGTTGGGAAGAGCCACCCGGTTCACACAAAAACCACATTTGGAAATAACCATGGAATTAAGAAAACCAAAGGCTTATTGATCACTTAAACATAAAAAAAGAAGCTATCAAATAAAAAAGAAGCTATTAAAGTAAATAATAAGCTAGATTACTAAGAAAGCAAAATAAAGAAGCTATGAAAAGCAAAAATGAATATATAAATGGAGAATGGGAAAGAGAATATATATACATCAATAGAGAGAGAAGAATATATACATAATGAAAACAAAAATAAAAATAAAGTATTATAGTTATTACAGACCAATGTCAAATGCCATATTAAATCAAAATAGACTACCCCAATGAATAAGAATAAGCATTGTCCTCAATGCTTAAAAAAATCAAAATAAGGAAGGGAAAGAGTAGAGAGAACTCCCTATGTGGTCTCAGTGTGCATATCAACATCATCCTCTGCTCTGGGAGTAGTGGGGTTAGTGAACATCTGTAGCAACTCCATAGCAGTGCGGGCAGCGAGGTCTGGCTCGTCAGATTGGCCAGCTGGTGCCACTGGTGTTGTTGGTGTTGTTGGGTCTGCTGGTACTCATGGATCTGTCTCAGCAGTAAGTCAAATGGAAAATCACCAACTGCTGCTATCTTGGTCACCTCATGTCTTAACTTGTCCACTGATTTTCTCGTTCTTCACCTGCTTCCCTAACTCCTCAATTTCTCCCCCATGTGCCACCAAGGTATCCATGATGGTCTTATGATTATCCAGTATTTTCTTCAACTACCACTGATGGCTCATCAGATGGGCCTATGGTAGTATTCGACTTACCCTTATTCTTCGGGTTCCTTGGGTCCTTGAGAGAGTACTAGGAGAAAGGCTTCTTAGCTCGAACCTTTGTATCAAAGCTCCTGGGATCCACCCTTGCATCTGTGAGATACTCAGTGATAGTGTTGGGATACAGGTAGGAGTTATCACCATGCCTGACCACCACTGACATGTTGGCCGACATGATGGCAACAACATTAATTGGGTACCCAGCCATGATAGATGCAACTAAGACTGCCCGGGGGACTGGAAGGTTAGTATCATTCTGGCTCTGGTCTATGAGGCTGCACACAAATGTTTGCCACCCTTTTGCCTCAAAGTTGAGGGTGTCCTTTGAATGGGAACCCGGGTTGTGATACATGGTGGTGGTGGTCCTGGAGCAGCTAAGATATCAGCTAACCACGGGCGAGCCGCATCACCGATTGAAAATTTCTCCATGTACTGAACTGGCTCTACCTCTTCGAACCCCAAATAAGTGTTCAGAGTGCTCTGATCAAATCTGGCCTTTAGGTTCCTCACCTTGGTCACTTTAGTCCCCATTTTGATGTGCGCCACATTGGCGTAGAACTCCCGGACTAAATGCTCCTTGGCATCCATCACACTATGAGTGAACCATGTCTACCCATTTCTCTCCCTGAACTGTTTAGCCACATTCGCATTGAATCTATCCAAATCCTTCAAAAGAAACTGACGCTCAAGTGTGAGCGATATGTGGGGCCACCACTCTTGGAACCTGGTGAAGGTTGTCACGCTCACGAATCTATCTTCTCAGATCTCCTTCTTTTTCGACCTCTCTACACCGGCAACTCTAGTATCACCCCCTCTACCAACATCTGGAATATCATCATCATAATTAACTGTAACTAGAGCGGTGGGGGTGTGAGTAGATGAGGGTTCTAAACCCTGGAAGCCATCTTCCGATCCCTCAAAAGAGCTTGCTGAGGTGGAAGGTTCATCGCGGAGCTGGTACATCCCCGGGAATTGTTGTGGCTGAGATTGGGCCTCAGGTTGTGCCTCCACAGAGTGGCCCTCAGACGCCTCCGTAGACGGGATGTAAGAACTTGATTCAGAGGGCTCTGTGGCCCTACCTGTCCATACGGTTGGCTTCTTTGGTATCCCTTTTTGGACTGAGAGTGGTTGGGTACCCCTGCCTCAGCCTTGGGAGGGTTCACCCCTCCCCTTATAAGTATCACCGCGTCCTCTTGATCTAACCATTGTCTGCAATACATAGCTACATGCGTCAGTTAAAGTTCAAAACAAACTATAAAATAGTTTCAGAAAAAATGGTGGGCAAGAGGGGGAAGTGTGGTCCGCACAATTTTGGGTACGCCCGCAGAATGGTTTGTGCGAACCGCACAATTTTGGAAGCGCGACTGCACAGTTGACGTGCGGTCCGCACAATTCTGAGTGCGACCTCATAATTTAATGCCCAAAACTACCATTCTGTGAAATTTTGATCTGCGGCTGCAGTTCAATTTTTGCGGACTTCACAATTTTGAGTAATATCGCACAATCAATGCATAGACTTTTTCCTAACCTAAGGATATGCGGACCGCATAATTTCTTGTGCGGCTGCACAATTCAAAAACAAATGACAATTACCTAGGGCTTTTTAATATTCGCACAATTTGGGCATGGTATTGGCAATTTTGACATGATAGTTCACCCAACCCCCAATTAGCAACTAGAAGGTTAGCCACACAATATTAAGCATAGATGATGATGAATTTGACATTTAGGCCTAAAAACAACTAAACTAATTAAGAACAAAAATTAAGAATATTGAAAAATCCAAACATGAATTTGATATACCAGTAATGAAGGATGCAGGGAAGAATCTAAGATGATGAAGTGAGTGTGATGCTTGAATCAATTTTAGTACACTGTGCTTGCTTTGGTGTCAGGTGTTCAGAGTGTGAAGTTTTAAACAGTGTGAGGAGGCCACTATTTACGGCTGGCCGATTTAGGGAAAAGTTTTGAATCTGAGTGCGGCCTCACTATTTTGTGTGCGGTCCACACTCTTTATCTGTCACCAGTTCTCTGCCTTGACGATCTGCAGTCCACACAATTTTGAGTGCGACTGCAGATTTTTATGCGGCCGCAGATCGGCCATTTCTCTGCTACAATTTTGTGATCTCCAGTTGTGCGGCCGCATAATGAATTGTGCGGCCACACACTCCTTTCTGCTATAGCCATAAAAATTGTGTGGTTTGTACAATAAATGTGTAGTCCGAACTTTTTCCACATTTAGCCTTTTTTCGAGCACAATGTTTTGCAAAGCACGCTCATTCCTAAAATACACTCCAAAAACAGTTAGCACAAAACAAAACCTATCTAAAAAATAAGAAAAAGAAACATGGGTTGCCTCCTAAGAAGCGCTTGGTTTAACGTCGCGACATGATGCAGATTACCATCAATCACTTGAAGTGAATCACCGCCACGACGTGGCCATCATCAACTTTTCCAAGATAATGCTTCGCACGGTGACCATTGACTCAAAACACTTCATCATTTTTATTCTTCAAGTCTAATGCACCAAAGGGTGTCACATTCACAACCTCAAATGGGCCACTCCATTTAGACTTCAACTTTCCTGGAAACATCCGTAATCGAGAATTGAATAATAAAACAAGATAACCTTCTTTGATTTCCTTGTTTTGAATGTACTTGTCATGGGGGTACTTTATCTTCTCCTTGTATAAGAAATAACATGTATATGCACGGTACCAGAATTGATGTAGCTCATTCAATTTGACCACCCTTAAGTTGGCGGCGACATCCCACTCAAGATTTAGCTTCTTCAATGCCCACATAGCCTTGTGCTCAAGTTCCACCAGAAGGTGAAAAGCTTTACCGAACACCAACCGGTATGGAGACATCCCAATCGGTGTTTTGTAAGCCATCCTATAAGCCCATAAAGCATCATCAAGTTTCTTCGACCAATCCGTCCGGTTGACATTCACTGTCTTTGACAAAATACTCTTGATCTCCCAGTTGGAGACTTCCACTCGCCCGCATTCTTGAGGGTGATAGGGGGTCGTGACTTTGTAAGTGACACCATACCTGGTGAGTAAGGTATCAAAAGATTTGTTACAAAAGTGCAATTCCCCCGTCACTTATAATGGCCCTTGGTGTACCAAATCTTGTAAAGATGTTCTTTTTCAAAAATTCCACCACACTTTGAGCTTCGTTGTTGGGTAGAGAAACGACCTCAACCCACTTTGACACATAGTCCATAGCTACCAAGATTTAGGTGTTCCACAAGAGCTTACGAACGGTCCATAAAATCAATGCCCACACATCAAAAATATCAATTTCCAAGATGGTGGTGAGGGGAATCTCATTTTCTTAGAAATCCCAGCGGCCCTTTGACATTCATCACAATGCTTGGCTAGATCACTTGCGTCCTTGTAGATAGTAGGCCAATAAAATACACAACTCAACACTTTTTCCACCGTTCTCGAGTCCACCATGGTGACCACCATATGGTGAAGAGTGGCAAGCCTCAAGAATTTCCACTTGTTCCTCCTCCGGCACACATCTTCGAATCAATCCATAGGTACAAATCTGGAAGAGATACAGTTCATCCCAATAGTATTCAAGGCAATATTGTTTGAGCTTCTTCCTTTGGTTTGAAGAAAACTCATTCGGTACAATACCACTCACAAGATAATTTGCTAAGTCGGTGAACCATGGCATCTCGATCATTGAAATGGCAAAAAGTTGTTCATTGGGGAAGGAGTCATTTATTTCAAGGTCTTCATGTGGCCTCCCCTCCTCCTCCAAGCGAGACAAGTGATCTGCCACTTGGTTTTCACTGCCTTTGCAGTCTTGTATTTGTAGATCAAACTCTTGCAATAAAGCATCAATCCCATTAACCACGCCTTTGAATCTTTCTTGCTCATTAGGTACCGAAGAGCTGCATGATCCGTGTGGAAAATCACCTTTGTACCCATCAAGTACGAGCAGAACTTCTCCATAGCAAAAACAATAGCAAGGAGCTCTTTTCCGGTCACCGTGTAATTGACTTGGGCATCGTTCATGGTCTTACTAGCATAGTAGACCGGATGGAAGATTTTGTTGATACGGTGCCCCAAAACCGCTCCGACTGCCACATCACTTGCGTCACACATGAGCACAAAAGGTAAGCTCCAATTCGGTGCGGTGATAATTGGAGTAGCTATCAATTTGAACTTGAGAAATTCAAATGCCTTCATGAAATCCTCTTTGAAATGGAATTTGGCATCTTTATCCAATAACTTACACAAAGGATTCACCACCTTGGAAAAATCCTTGATGAAACCGCAATAGAACCCCACATGATCTAAGAAACGCCTCACTCCCTTTACGGATGTTGGAGATGGAAGTTTAGAAATAGCATCTATCTTTGCCTTATCGACCTCAATACCATTATTTGAAATTGTGTGACCAAGGCAATGCCTTCCTCAACCATGAAGTGACATTTCTCCCACTTGAGTACCAAGTTCGTCTTTTCACATCTTGCCAGCCTTATACAAAATTTCCAAGCAATCATCAAAAGAATTCCCGACCACTAAAACGTTATCCATGAGAACTTCAAGGAAATCCTCCCCCATGTCCGTGAAGATAGCCATCATACGCCGATAAAAAGTCATCGGTGCATTGCATAAACTAAATGGCATCCGCGAGAATGCAAAAGTACCATAGGGACATGTAAAAATAGTCTTCTCTTGATCCTCCGGAGCAATAAGAATTTGATTGTAGCTGGAATACCCATCAAGGAAATAATAGAAAGCACGGCCGGCCAACCTATCAAGCATTTGATCAAGGAAGGGAAGTGGAAAATGATCCTTCCTTGGGACTTTGTTTAGCTTGCGATAGTCCATACATACTCTCCACCCGGTCACCGTTCATGTAAGAATCAACTTGTTCTTGTCATTGGTAGCCACAGTAATGTCCCCTTTCTTTGGGACACATTGCACCAGAAAAGTCCACAAACTATTGAAAATGGGGTAAACAACCCCGGCATCCAACCATTTTATGATATCTTTTTTTCCCACCTCTTGCATTGCTTCATTTAGTATTATTTGATTTTCTACGGAGGGTTTGGATACCTCCTCCAAAATAATATTTTGCATGCGAAAGGCGGGGCTTATACCTCGAATATGCGCCAATGTCCATCCTATAGCTTTCTTCCTCTTTTGTAGCACCGCCAATGTGGAGTCTACCTGCATGTTAGTAAAACAAGAGGAAAGAATAACCGATAAAGTAGAACAAGGGCCAAGGAATTCATACCTGAGATGTGGAGGAAATGGCTTTAACTCCAAAGTGGGAGGCTCCTTGATTGAGGGATTTGTTGGAGGATTCTTCAGATTTTCAAGATCCAAGGACAATTTGCGGGTTTGATAAGTGTAAGACCCCATTCCTTGAAATGCATTCACACATTCCACATAGCCATCCTTCTCATCATCATCAAGGTTAAGCAAAACGGCCTCCAAAGTATCATCCACATTTATCATGGCACTACTATCATCAATGATCATATCGGTCACCAAGTCCACAAACAAACAAACTTCATTGCTATTTGGTTGCCTCATAGATTTGCACACATGGAAAACCACCTCTTCATCACCCGTCGGGAAAGTGACCTCATCGGCTTCCACATCAACAAGAGCCTTCCCCGTAGCATGGAAAGGTCTACCCAAAATGATAGGCACCTCATAGTCCACTTCACGATGAAGAATCACAAATTCCGCCGGGAGGATGAACTTATCAACACGAACCAACACATCATCAATAATACCCAACGGTCTCTTCATGGTACAATCCGCCCTTTGTAATCTCATAGAGGTGGGTCGTGGTTTCCCAATTCCCAAAGTCTTGAAAGCCGACTAGGGCATCAAATTGATACTTTCCCCGAGATCACAAGGAGATTTAGCAAAGTCGGCACTTCCAATAGTACAAGAGATTGTAAAAGTGTCGGGATCTTCCAATTTAGGAGCCGTTGAGTGCACAATTGCACTCACTTGATGTGTTATCTTTATAGTCTCACAATTCATCGACCTCTTCTTTGTCACCAAATCTTTCATGAGCTCTGCATAGCCGGACATTTTCTCCAAAGCCTCAACCAATGAAACATTAATAGATAGGCTCATCATCATGTCAATGAACTTTTTGAATTGGTTCTCTCAGTTTTTCTTGGCAAGCCTTTGAGGGTATGGAGGAGGAGGCCTTGGCATTGGTGCCTTAGCCTTTGGAACTACCGGTTCAGATATGTCTACAATGTGCTCCATAGACGGGTTCACTTCATCTTGAGTCTCCTCCACATTGTCATCAAATTCAATTCTCACTTCGTCCTTTGCTTGCACCACGTTGTTTGGAAACTCATCTTCTTGTATCACTTGTTCATCATCCACAAGTTTTATTTGATTTGAGGTGGTTGCATCCCCACATTTTCCACTCCTTTTATTCATAGCCATGGAATGTCCCATGTTTTTTCCACCCTTTAGGTTCACCATCGTATCACTTGGTAGTTCCCCATTAGGACGGGTGTTCAAAGCTAGCGAGATTTTCCCCAATTGAACTTCCAAATTGTGAATTGATGTGTTGTGAGAGGCTAGTTGAGCATTGGAGTTGGTATTATTCTCCATCATTTGTTTGAACATGCTGTCAATTTGTACCATCTCATTGTTGGAAGATCTAGGACCATGCAGAGGATAAGGAGGCGGGTTGCTTGGTTGTTGATACATCGGGAGCCTTTGAAAGCCCGACCCCTGATTCCCTTGGTTATTGTTGCATCCTCCTTAGTTGTTTCCTCCCCAATATCCTTGATTATAATTCCAATGGCCTTGGTTTTTTTACCATTCCAATTTCCTTGATTGTTTTTATTGTTCCAATTACCTTTGTTGTTTTGATTTTTCCAATTACCTTGGTTGTTACCAACATTCCAATTGCCTTTGTTGCTTGAATTCCAATTCCCTTGATTACCTTGAGATCACCATTGTTGTTGATTCGGGCCTTGAGAGTTGTTTCTTTACCCTTGGAAGTTGTTCACATATTGTACTTCCTCCTCTTGTTCATTGTAAGATTCATCTTGATCAAAACAATTATCATCTGGCACATATTGCTCCGCACGGTTTTGCACTTGTTGACCCTTTTGCCTTCTCTTGTTTACCATCATATTAACACCCTCCATTGCATTTACTTGCTTAGGACCTTGAACTTTTTGAAGTTGAGCCTTGGATAATTGATTTATTGTGGTGGTCAACTCGGCAATTGCTTGCACATGATCATGCAATTCTTTATGTAGGTGAATCACATTTGGATCACCTTGAGGAACATTTTCTCTACTTTTCCATGCTGATGAAGTATCCTCCATTTCATCTAAGATCTCACAAGATTCGGCATAAGGTGTTGTCATGAAATTTCTACCGGCAAGTTGGTTGACCACGCATTGATTGGTATTATTGATCCCCCTATACAAAGTTTGGTGAATCATAGCCTTCGTCATGTCATTGTTTGGGCACTCTTTCACCATAGTACGATACCTCTCCCATATCTCATGCAAAGGCTCATTCGGTTCTTGTTTGAATGCTAGAATCTCGTCTCTAAGAGTAGCCATATGCTTGGGAGAAAATAACTTAGAAATAATTTTCTCCGGCAATTCATCCCATGTACGGATGGTATAGTTTGTCAATATTTTTAACCAATCCAAGGCTTCCCCGTAGAGAGAAGGGAAATAGCATCAACCTTAAAGCATCCTCAGATACGTTTGTCTGTTTACTCCCCCAGCAAGTGTCCGCAAACCCCTTCAAGTGTTTGTATGCATTTTGACTCGGAGCCCCAGTGAAGGATCCCCGTTGCTCTAGCAATGTGAGCATAACATTCGTGATTTGGATGTTTCCCTCCATAATGCGGGGCGGGACTATGGCACTTGTATACCCTTCATTTGGTAACACCCGGTGTGGAGCCGCTCTCGGTGGAGGTGGGGGAGGAATGGGAACGTTGTCTTGAGGCGGTTGTCCTCGTCTATTTTCTTGAGGTTCAAGAGGAACCTCTTCAACTTAGCCATCCTCCATGTCATCCCCCAATGGAAAGTTTCCAAGAGGATCATTGTTGTTGAGGGACATTGTTGCACCTACAATTGTTTCACAAAAAGATTAGTAACGTGGAAGGAAAGGAAGACAAGTCACACACAAAACCAAATATATAGCTAAATCCATTTTTTAGCTGCCCGGCAACAATGCCAACACTTGTTCTCGCCCAAGTCACATCTCAAATTGGGGTTGTGAAGCGGTCGATTGTAATAATATTACCCAACTAGGAGTCGGGATCGAATCCATAGAGAGCATAAATGGGATTAGTGGTATATATTTGGACTAAGAACGTGAATTGTCTAAGTTGCACTTCCAGCAATTTTGTTTTGATTTTACTTCTAAAATTATAGTAAGGATTGCAATTGTAAAATATGAAACTAGAGAATAATGTTTTTGTTGTTATTTTTCAAATATGTAAAAGGTCTAGGGCTGTAACTTCCACCTAGGTGTTTGCCTAACGGGTAGTGAGCTTTAGAGAGAGTTTCGTTGGTCGGGATGTATTATAGCAATCAACACATAATTACCCACTCAATACCTCTCGGTAAGAGAGTGGTTTTGCCCAATTTGGATTTCTCGTGTCTAAATGGATATCATACAAAACCGTTGATAATTTTCTCAAGTCGGGTTTTACTATCTCTAGTTTCAACCCTTTAATTGGGACTATCAATCTCTTGATTTCATCCCAAATTCTTGTTAGCAAAGATTTCCTAGACTAAGTCTCTCTTTCTCAAAAAGAGACTAAGTCAAATAGGCATGAACTAATGTTTGCAACTATTAATTCTAAAATTATAAGCAAGAACTAGATTAAATAATACACACCCAACCATAAACAATCCTAAATCAAACATCCATTAGGTTCTCACACTAGGGTTGGGTCACAACCCTAGCTAGAAATTTAGCTACTCATAGTGGGTAATAAAGAAAATAAAGAAGAAAAGATAATAAACCCATATTGAGAGATTAGTAGATGAAAATACAATGTAAAATCAAATATAAGCTAAAGTTGCCTAAAAGGGTAAAGAAAAATGGCTACAGAACTTCTGGTATTCAAAACTTAACCTAATTTCATCAAAACAAATCTATTTATACACAGATGAATTTATCGGATAAAATTACCCTTTCTGAGGTTCTGCGGCCGCACAATTCTATGTGCGATCCGCACTTTTATTCAGCTCTTGATAGGGGTTGGTTCTGTGGTCGCACAATTCTACACAGCGGCCGCATCTCTTGAGTTCTGTGGACTGCACAATTCTGGGTGTGGCCGCACATTTGATTTCTACGGCCGAACAATTATAGCGCGGTCCACAGTTCTTGTTGGGCTTGGAAGTGGAACTCTATGAACCTTGACTTCTGCAGCCGCACAATTACTGCAGCATTGTTGATTCTTCATCATGTTCTACCGCCGCAGACACAATTCTACAGTCCGCACTTGAGCTTTTTGTGCTTGATTTTTGTCCTTGTTCAAAAGCACTACTCTTGAGTTAGATTTCATTGTAATTTCTCATTTTTCAATACTCCTACAAGTAAGCATATTTCATCAGTTTTCGAGAATACCTTAAAATATTTTTGAACTAAAACGAAAGTAAAAAGGCGCAAATAAGTAGTCAAAATCACCACTTATCACTTGCCCCGTCAAAACCTGATGTTACATCCCGTATTTTCGTATGTTAAAATTTTGTCGTAAGTTAATCGACGTAAGTTCGAGGATGGGATTATTTTGAGATTTTAAGCATTAAGCTATTTCAAACAAGTAATAAGCAAATTCGTGAAGGTAAGAGGGAAATCAAGTCAAAGAAAATGAATTTTCGTCCAAGTTTGGCATGTTGGATAAAATACGGTTCGAGCTAAAATACTCGATATTTATGGACTAGTGCCATACGAGGTATCACATAACGATGATAGTAAGGTATATAAGGTATGTGAAAATTGAGTAGTATTTTAAGTAAGTGGGAATAATTCTCAATTATGTGGATAATTGATTAATTATTGGGTAATGGGGCATTACCTAGTTAATTAATAACTAGTGATGGATTAATTAAATTTTTTGGATAATGACTAAACCCAAAAACGTGGCAGCCCATTGAAATGCACTAAATGACTCATGTCTTGGGATTAAAAGTGTCCATTTAAGTGTCATACACATGACACTTAAGTATATTGGAAGCTTGGCCTTTAAATGATCAAAAGGTGATCATATAACTTTCTTTTCAAAAGTCTAAAGACAATGAATTCAACATACACTCAATTCGTTGCCTCTAAAAAGATGGGAATATGTGATCCAATCCATCAAATTGGAATGTGGAGAGATTTCAAAGCCAGCAGCTACCCAGATACGACGGCAACCTTGATTCTTGAAGTCGAGAATTGTCTAGAGAATGAAATGCCTATTATGGAGAAAAGACTACACAATGAGACATAGGAACTTTCACATGGAACAGTTGGAACGTCTAACAGGTATGTTAAGGCTATCCTTTTTTTTGGCATGATCCTTACGATGCAAGCGAAACGAGCAAATTCTTTACTTCCATAAATTACTATATTCATAGAAATTCTAGAGATGTGTATATTCGTATTCTCCCATGAGCCATATTATTCTATTATCTGCTCATGGGTCTCAAAAATACGTAAGTAGGTAAAGTTTATTTCATGATATTTATCAGAGGCATAATGATCTTATGACGTACCGAGATATTTTATTATTGTATTTCATATGCATTTCATGCATGTATACATGCACATTGACCCATGGCCAGATGGCATTATATACGCGTATATATATGTGTATATATATATATATGGGATAAGGGAAAGGTTATGGCATTATATACGCACCACCACCTGATCAGCTGGTATACGTTGATGATTTTGCCCACAGTGGCTGAGATGATATGATGGGATGCCCTCAGGGGCTTGATGATGTTACCTATGCACGACATGACATTCATATGCATATGCATGACACCGTAAGTATTTCATGATTTATAGAGTTATCCAGACTTACAGGTTGAGTCAGGTACTCTATATTTCTTCCATGTCTGTTATGTACTTATTTATATGCCTTACATACTCGGTACATTATTCGTACTGACGTCCTTTTTTCCCTGGGATGCTGTATTTCATGCTCGCAGGTCCCGATAGATAGGTCGAGAGACCTCCAAATAGTCTATCAGCTCAGCAAAAGATGTTGGTGCCTCCATTTGCTTCAGAGTTTCTTGTTTGGTTAGTATGATTTAGACGTGTATTGTTTGGTATGGCGGAACTCTGTCCCGGCCTTTATGAACATTATGTATTCTTAGACGCTTGTAGACAGATGTCATGTACATAAAAGATTGTATGGTTTTGTCGGCCTATGTTCAATATATGAGTGGTTATTTTGGGTCTCATAGGCCCGTATGTCTTATGTATAAGTTGGTATCACATGTTGTATTCTACTTATCTCACGGCAGCCTTCTGGATCAGTTATCTATGATAGTATGTCATGAAAAGATATGTTATGTTGGTACTAGGTTGAGTAAGGTACCGGGTGCCCGTCGCGGCCCATCAGTTTGGGTCGTGACAAAAGTGGTATCAGAGCAGTTCTGTCATAGGGATTCTACAATCCGTGTCTAGTAAAGTCTTGTTTATGGGTGTGTCATGCACCAAACTTCTAAGCAGGAGGCTACAGGGCATTTAGGATTGTCACTCTTTCTTCCTACTATAGATCGTGTGGTAGAACTCAGTTGTAAGAACTCAACTTCTTAAACTCTATCTTACTTATAGTACGACGTTACCTACATCTAGAAAGACGGTTGGTAAGATGTATAGTTGTGGGTGAGTTGAGTAAGAGGAACTCAATTTTTGCAGTATGCTTATGATGGATGAATATGAGGTATTCACCAAATCATGTGTATACTAAGATGTGTATGATTCTTGATAAGAATTCCTGAGGCAAGAATGCATATCCACTTTAACGATAAAAAAAGGAAAAAGAGAATCGGAAGGTAGACATAAGTTCCAGAAAGTAATAGAAGCAAGGTGAAAAAGTGTACGAGGTACCCAGTTAATGAAGATTATAGGTATTTTCAACTAAGACAGAGGGATATAAGCATTTTGAATTACCTTCAATAGTAACAAAGGTATGTAAAATTGGTCACACATATTCCAGTTATGCCCTATGGAGGTTAACAGAAGTATTATAAGAGGAGGACGGGATATTAGGATCTGGCTGGGGTTAGAGTAACCCAAAATAATGGATGGATTGTTTGTTTCTGTTGACATTTTCGAAGGATATTGTAAATGTGCTAATAGATCTCTTTATGAGAGACCCAAATGGTGCACTCTAAAATAGTACAGCTAGATATGAGTAGTACAAAGGTAGGCACTGGAAGCCTTGAAGGGATAAATATAACCTTAGTATGACTCCCGTCTCTAGTAAAGAGAAAATTCTTGGCAACTCGAGGAGCCAATGGATGGAGCAAGAGGCTAAAATCAAGAGAATGTTTTGTTCGAGTTTTTAGAATAAAGTGATAGACATAAATGCTAGCAAGAAAATAAGAAGAGAGTCAATGAAGTAGTATGAGTAAAATGTGGTACATGGATGAAGACGATAGATCAAAAAAATTATAGTATTACAGAGTCTATAGTCAAGTGAAGGGAAAAACGAGAGGTGAGAGGCCTTGAGACAACAAAAAGAGTATAGGTCGTAAAGTCATATCCTCACTTCAAAAAAATATAAGCTCGTGACTCCAATGCAACTACTGGAAGGAAAAGTTAGACAATAGAATAATAGAAATCAGTATGGACAGGTGAACAAGGTAAACTAAACACGAATTAAGGATTGAGTGATTTGATAATGGTCGGCATCATGAGAATTTCAAATTTCATTCCGACCATAATAGAATAGACAACAGAAGAAGATTCATAAAAAATTCAGAGAAAGGTCATTCAGGAAGACGCTTCCCTAAAGCAGGCAATGTGAGCAAAGTTAAGCTTAAGGGACTGTATGTGTCAATTGCGCTAAGTGTCACCATCGCGAGTAAAGGAATTTGTTATCCTTGGTATAGAAAGATTGTCGCAAGGTGAGTAAGGATCAGTAATGTTGTGAAACGACACCAAAGATGAAGAGGTAAAACATCTATAGGTAGATCCTTGTGGCTTCAGCTCTTCGTACTCCCCTAAAGGGGGAATATGTAGTGATGTGGCATTAAGTCAGAATTAAGTGGTTCTAGTGACTATGAAATGGTAAAGGAAGAATGTGATAAAAATGAAAAAGGAATGAGATGGAACTTATGCAAATCCTACAAATATTCTACGACTCCGATATATTATGCAAGCACGGCGTCAAGGAGAGGAAGTAAAGGTTCTTTCCCGAGTTGTTATTAATAAATAAGAAGCCAGTGCGAGACGTAAGTTAAGACAAAGGAAATAATCCAAGAAAGATTACGTGGAATATTGATATGAGAACGGGCCAACAAGTAGTTAGTAATTGATCAGGAAGAGCCTAGTTATGGCTAAACAGGAGGTTAAAGACGAGTCAGCAGATCGTGTAAGATAAACATAGTAAAACCAACATGGAGAATTGGGTAGTTAAAGGTACCGTATGAGTGTTACGGGGATAAAAGAAAGTGCCACTGGGAAGGCAGTCAAAATATCAGTTCAGAAGCAACCCTACAAGCACAAGGGCACGGAGGTAAACATCTACAGATGATTATAGGCAAGTAAGGACATCAAAAAGGTCTGTTATAAGCTCATAGCTTTACGAGAGTCAGGGGTTCTCCCTGAGTACTACAACGAAAGACTAGCTGAGGAGATAAGGAAGAAGTCTTCGACCTAAGCACAACGACTTAAAGAGGAAATGGTCAGGTAACAACAGTTTTGCAACAACATTGTAAGCACTCCAAAGGAAAGTGGCACCTACCGTGGCTAATGAACGGGAAGTAAAATTAAAAGTAATACTCTAGATCATATGAGCTGTATGAAAACTCTAGCAAATGAGGGCACTAAGATAAGCTAAGTATGGATATAACAAGAGGGCAGAAAGACCAGGAAAAGTAATAGCTTACATTGAACGAAAGCTAAGATGGAACGTTTTCGATCAATGATCCAGAGTTAGTTACGTTATGAATGCACTCAAGATTTCAGAGTATTATCCATGCATCATATATGTTGGCAATCGTGCAGCCGTAGAAGATAAGTTAAAAGAAATAATTAAGTTTAGGTCATGGACAAAGGATTGAATTGTTAGATGATGGTATGATGGATATTCCATAGCATCCATGAAAGGCTAAAGTAACACCATGAGCTGCAGATCGAACGATAGCTTAAGCATAAAGGATGATCAAAAGGAGAAGGAAACTAAAGAGCTACATCAACAAAGTAAATTAGGAATTTGATTACTGAAGCCAGGAAATTATAGACCTCGTGATTGAGAACATTGCAGAATCGCCCTTAATATAAGAGGTATAAGAGAGATAGTACAACAACCATATTCTATAATGGCTATATGATAAAGCCAGTTAGAAGAGTGCTAACCTCATAAGAAGTCAGTATGAAGCTCCCACCGGATTGTGTATGCACCAGAGGTGCAAGTATTATAATAGATCTTCAAGTTGTGGATGTGAATTATACCTATGTGGATGGAAGGTTATGAAAAATATAGAAGAAAGTGAGGCAACATTTTAAGGTAAGTAAGGTAAAGATGGGCAACGTACGAGGTACTCAAAAGTAGAAGGTTGTGAATAGTTCATACTGCGGATACAAGGCTAGAAGTGTGGGTATTCAGCATCCAGGAATGATAGCGGCATCTTCAGTGGTATATCTTCTAGCCTATGATTTCTAGGTACTGAGAGGTCTAGTTAAGAGAGTAAAGAAGAGTTAGAGATGGTGTGATGTCTCGGATGATGTTCCAGAATAACACAAGGAAACCTATGATGCAAGCAAGTTGAAAGAAGGATGCGAGTAATGTAAATAGATATGTGTAGGTCACAAGCTAAAGTATGGTAAAGCGACAAGGTTTTAGGAAGACATGAGTAAGGATAAAAAAGGGCAAGTGAGAAGGTGACGGGAATGGATAAGTCCTCAGGATTAAGCCCACGAAAACAAGAAGATATGATGGTTTCTCTAAGTTATACAAAGCTCAGTATAGCTTAAATGAACTCAAATGAGTCTAAGACTAATGGCATTTAGAAGAGATGGAATGCCACCCTAGTAGTAGAATGAAGGTGTAATTGTGATAGAGAAAGGATGACGTTTGGGCCTTCGATTAATTAATGATTTCATGAATTGTATAGGATTAAAATACCCATGTAAGGTAAATCACTCTAGTATGATATGAAATACAATTATGGAAGTATGGTATCGTATTGGCCCCAGGTGCATCAAGAATATCACTCCAGATGTCCCCGATGAGACGTGGGCCCTAGCGGCAATGTATTACGTAAGAAGTTTCAAGACTTCAAGTGGTGAATGGTAGATCAACATTGAGGTGAATCAACAATGAACGGATACAATTTACAAAGTATGACATGAGATTAGTCCATCATTCTTAAGATGAACGGTAATGAAGAAGCATTAAAGGAATGAGATTTATACCTATAGAATAAACAACAAAAGTAACCTGGAGTTGGTGGTATACCTCAGTAACGATAAATTGAAGTAAGAGTTATGGTAGAGTATGACCTACCATGATGAAGTCAAGTCATACGAATGGATAAATGAGTCTATGAAATAAGGTATAGCAATATTCGTAAGTTCAACACAATATCGAGCGAAGAACTTCAGTATACCTATAGATTCCCAAAGGGACATCTTATTAAGCTCTGTATATGTTTACAAAGTAAGGCCAAAAAATTGTCTAAAAGCTGGAGGAAAAAAGAGAGAAGATATGCATAAGCGCACTTACAAGGTTAGAGTCGTACAGGCTGCATGATAGAAAGTAGCAACAGTTACGAGACTGGAAGGATTCCGATCATAAGTCGTGGTGTGAGAAAGAGGCATAAAGGGAGGAATGCCCTGGCCTTTGAATTTAATCACATAATAGTTTCCTATATGGCAAGGAGAGTAATAAAGTATTCGGAAGACATAGGCTATGAAAATTATAAGAGCACTAGTCAACATTCGAGGATGAATGTTCCAAAGGGGGGGAATGATGTTACATCCCACATTTTCCTATGTTAAAGTTTTGTCGTAAGTTAATCGAAGTAAGTTCGGGGATGGGATTATTTTTAGATTTTAAGCATTAAGCTATTTCAAAAAAGTGATAAGTAAATTCGTGAAGGTGAGAGGGAAAGCAAGTCAAAGAAAATGAATTTTCGTCCAAGTTTGACATGTTGGGATAAAATACGGCCCGAGCTAAAATACTAGATATTTATGGACTAGTGCCATACGAGGTACCACATAACGATGATAGTAAGGTGTATAAGGTATGTGAAAAGTGAGTAGTATTTTAAGAAAATGGGAAATAATTCTCAATTATGTGGATAATTGATTAATTATTGGGTAATTGGGCATTACCTAGTTAATTAGTAACTGGTGATGGATTAATTAAAAATTTTGAATAATGACTAAACCCAAAAACGAGACAGCCCATTGAAATACAATAAATGACTCATGCCTTGGGATGAAAGGTGTCCATTTAAGTGTCATACACATGACACTTAAGTATATTGGAAGCTTGGCCTTTAAATAATCAAAAGGTGATCATATAACTTTCTTTTCAAAAGTCCAAAGACAATGAATTCGACATACACTCAATTCGTTGCCTCTAAAAGGATAGGCATACGTGATCCAATCCATAAAATTGGAATGTGGGGAGATTTCAAAGCCAGTAGCTACCTAGATACGACGGCAACCTTGATTCTTGAAGTCGAGAATTGTCTAGGGAACGAAATGCCTATTATGGATAAAAGACTACACAATGAGACAAAGGAACTTTCACATGGAACACTTGTAACGTCTAACAGGTATGTTAAGTCTATCCTTCTTTTTCTTTTGGCATGATCCTTACGATGCAAATGAAACGAGCTAATGCACAACTTCCATAAATTACTCTATTCGTAGAAATGCTAGAGATGTGTATATTTTTATTCTCCCATGTGTCATATTATTCTTTTATCTACTCATGGGTCTCAAAAATACATAAGTTGGTAAAGTTTATTTCATGATATTAATCAGAGGCATAATGGTCTTATGACGTACCGATATATTTTATTAACGTATTTTATTTGCATTTCATGCATGTATACATGCACATTGACCCATGGCCAGATGGAGTTATATACGCATATATATATATATATATATATATATATATATATATATGGGATACGGGAAAGGTTATGGCGTTATATATGCGCCACCACCTAATCAACTAGTATACGTTGATGATTTTGCCCACAGTGGCCGAGATAATATGATGGGATGCCCTCAGAGGATTGATGATGTTATGAACACATGTACCTAAGCACGACATGACATTCATACGCATATGTATGACACCATAAGTATTTCATGATTTACAGAGTTATCCAGACTTACAGGTTGAGTCAGGTACTCTATATTTCTTCCATGTTTGTTATGTACTTATTTATATGTCTTACATACTCGATACATTATTCGTACTGACGTCCCTTTTTTTCGAGGATGCTGCGTTTCATGACCGCAGGTCCCGATAGGAAATTCGAGATCCCTCCAAGTAGCATATTAGCTCAACGGAAGATGTTGGTGCACTCCATTTGCTTCGAAGTTGCTTGTCTGGTTAGTATGATTTGCACGTGTATTGTTTGGTATGGCGGGACTCTGTCTCGGCCTTTATGAAAATTATGTATTCTTAGAGGCTTGTAGATAGATGTTATGTAAGTAAAAGATTATATGGCCTTGTCGGCCTATGTTCAATATACGAGTGGTTATTTTGGGTCTTATAGACCCGTATATCTTATGTATAAGTTGGTATCACATACTGTATTCTACTTATCTCACGGCAGCCTTCTGGCTCAGTTATCTATGATAGTATGTCATGAAAAGGTACGTTATTTTGGTACTCGGTGTAGTAAGGTATCAGGTGCCCATCGCGGCCCATCGATTTGGGTCGTGACACCCGAGTTAAATGGTAGATCTCGACTAACCCCCACCCCCCACCCACCCCACGAGTCCATACNTAAAAACGAAAAAGAACCACATAGGAAAAGTACAAATAAGGGGGACAATAGCACCAATAATGTTGCCTCTATGCCTTGGCTATATAATCACTCATCTGCGCCTCACTATGCCCTTATGGCATCCTCATGTAGAGGAATCATGGTGTAGATGCCGGCAAAGTCTCACGAGGCATATAATCTCATAACCATTTGGATATCTTTCCAAAGGCATAGGGCTAGAGCAACACAAACTGGGCTAAACCTTACCTTACTAGTCCTATTGAGGCAAATAAAAGGCCTCACCTACTAGCATGCATGTAAGAAGAAAGACCTAGCTAGTACTAAATATTCTATGATCATCACAGAGTTTATAACATACTCTGTGATGATATTACATAAAACAATGCTAATGTGATGGTAGAATAGGAATATGTAAACATAATAGTGATGTCATATCTTCTCTAGTTTTATGAAGTCTTCAACTTGTAACCGCTTGTCTTCCTCCTCTACCTTTTTCAAAATGTCTTCAAACTTCATGCTTTCTTCTTTGAACGAGTGGACTTTGTTGACGTAGTTGGATAAATCTATTTTTGTTTGGCAACTCTCATTGGGAGTCGCCTTGTATTTGCATCTTCATTCACCCTGTCGTCCCAACTTCTTTCCCTTGTTCGAGTCTTGTTGCTTTTTCCACTATGCATAGGTGATAAATCACCTTTTCTTGCTGCCTCTGCCCGATATTGATTTAGGATATCATCTTCCTCACCCTCTATATATGTATCTCTGCCCACAATCACCGGATTTGGCATGCCTCGATCAAAACCTTGCGTCACCATGGTATTTTCTTCCATAACATCCAGTAATTTTCTTTCCTCAAAAGTAATTGCTGGAACGCCTGAAATTAGTGTTGATGTTGTTACTACACCTTGCTGCTGCTGTCCAAGAGTTGTTGCTGCCTTAACTTGTTGTGACGTGGTTATAATTTGCTGTTGTTTTCCAAGATATAACGTTGCTGCTTCATGTTGCTCACTCCCACAATTAGCAGCTAGATTGTTAGAGGTACACTGCTGCTGCCCATAAGTCATGTCTGCTGCTTTTGCCATCGAACTAGCAATGTGATGATAAGTTGCTGCCTAGTTTTAGGAATGAAGTCCTGGGCTTTTGAATTTAATTTGCTGC
>MDKI01224675.1:0-16072 GCA_005239505.1 Nicotiana paniculata
TAAAAATACACTTTTTATGTGCATAATGGAGTTTATTTCATGTGTAGGTGAATTGGAGATGGATACCGAGATAAATGGATGAAAATACATCGAAAATACGCTCAAGAGGCGAGGAGGAGTGCACCGGGCTATAGCCGGGCTCCAGAGCCCAAACGCCTAACCCTGCCTGGCGTTAGCCAGTCGTTAGAGCTGAAACGCCTGCCCCTGCCTGGTGTTAGCCAGGCGTTAGAGTTGAAACTCCTGCCTTAGCCTGGCGTTAGCCAGGTGTGAGGGCCCAAACGCCAGGCCCCTGTTCCAGTCAATTCCGAGTTTTGAAGAGTTTAAGTGTTTCCCGGTTGGAATAGAAGTCTCCTACACGTTTAGTGTTTATGGTGATTCGCATAAAACCTTCTCGAATTCCGTGGAAGTCCAACTACAAAGTCCATGGTGATTCACTCCCACTTCCACTCCAAAATATCTAATCTCTGAAGCAATCCACCTAGTCTCTGGTGCTCATACTTGACCTGCTGACAGTTGTGACACCGAGCCACAAACTCAACAATATCTCTCTTCATCTACCTCCACCAATAATGTTGTCTCAGATCCTGATACATGATTGCGGCACCCGAATGGATGGAATACCGCGAACTATGGGCCTCAGCTAGAATCAAATCTCGAAGCCCATCCACATTAGGCACGCAAATCTGGACCTGCATCCTCATGACCCCATCATCACTAATAACCACATCCTTGGCATCACTGCGACGGACCCTGTCCTGAAGAACGAGCAATTGTGGATCATCATACTGGCATGCTCCAATTTGATCATAAAGAGAAGACCTGGAGGCTACACAAGCCAATACCCGCGGGGGCTCTGATAGATCCAATCTCACCAACTGACCCGCTAAAGCCTGAACATCAAGTGCTAAAGGTCGCTCTGCTACTGGAAGGTAGGCTAGACTCCCCAAACGCTCCGCTCTACGACTCAGGGCATTGGCCATTACATTGGCCTTCCCCGGATGATATAAAATAGTGAGGTCATAATCCTTGAGAAGCTCCAACCATCTCCTCGGATGAAAATTCAGATCCTTCTGCTTAAGAAGATTTTGCAAACTACGGTGCTCAGTGAAAATCTCACAATGCACTCCATATAAATAATTACGCCAAATCTTCAAGGCGTGGACAATGGAGGCTAGCTCAAGATCGTGCACTTGATAATTCTTCTCGTGCACCTTCAACTGTCTAGACGCGTAGGAAATCACCCTACCGTCTTGCATCAAAACCTCTACAAGGCCAACTCTCGAGGCATCACAGTAAACTGTATAAGAACTTGAACCCGTAGGCAAAACCAACACTGGAGTTATAGTCAAAGCTTACTTGATCTTCTGAAAGCTCTCCTCACACTCCTCAGTCCACCTGAACTGAGCACCCTTCTGGGTCAGTCTTGTCATAGGTGCTGGAATAGATGAAAATCCCTCTACGAAACGGCGATGGTACCCTGCCAAACCAAGGAAACTGCTAATCTCGGTAGCTGACGCCGGTCTAGGCCAGCTCTGCACCACCTCTACCTTCTTCGGATCAACCTGAATACCCTCAATGGACACCACGTGCCCCAAGAACGCTACTGAATCAAGCCAGAACTCACACTTCAAAAACTTTGCATACAATCTCTTCTCTCTCAAGGTCTGAAGCACAACTCTCAAATGCCACTCATGATCCTCCCAAGATTGGGAATATACCAAGATATCGCACGATGACGAAAGAATGGAGATAAGGCCGGAATACACTGTGCATCAAGTGCATACAGGCTGTCGGGGCATTGGTCAACCCGAATGACATAACCAAAAACTCATAATGACCATATCTAGTCCTGAAAGTAGTCTTCAGAATGTATGGCCCCCGAATCTTCAACTGATGATAGCCGGAACGCAAGTCAATCTTTGAAAATACCCTGGCACCCTGCAACTGATCAAACAAGTCATCTCTATGGGGCAAGGGATACCGAGTCTTCACTGTAACCCTGTTCAGCTGTCGATAATCAATACACATACGCATAGAACCATACTTCTTCTTTACAAACAACAGCGGTGCACGCTAAGGTGACACACTAGGCCGAATGAACCCCTTATCTAGGAGTTCCTGAAGCTGCTCTTTTAGTTCATTTAGCTCCGCAGGTGCCATACGATAAGGTGGAATAGAAATAGGTTGAGTTCCTGACACCACGTCAATACCAAAATCAATGTCCCTGTCAGGTGGCATGCTTGGCAAGTCTGTCGGAAACATGTCCGGAAAGTCACGGACCATAGGAACTGAATCAATAGCGGGAGTCTCACCACTGACATCCCTTACAAAATCCATATACGATAAACACCCGTTCTCAACCATATGCTGAGCCTTCAGGTAGGAAATCACCCTGCTAGGAACATACTGAGAAGAACCTCTCCACTCAACCCGTGGACATCCTGACATAGCTAAGGTCACGGTCTTAGCATGACAATCAAGAACAGCATGACACGGAGATAAACAATCCATGCCTAATATCACATCAAAATAGACCATGCTGAGTAATAGTAGGTCCACTCGGGTCTCCATACCCTCAATAGATATCACACACGACCGATACACACGGTCCAAAACAAGAGTATCCCCCATCGGAGTCGGCACATGAACAGATGTAACCAAAGACTCACGGGGCATATCCGAAAATGGGTAAAATATGAAGAAACATAGGAATATGTAGAACCAGGGTCAAATAAATCCAAAACATCTAGGGCGACAGACTGAAACAATACTTGTGATCACCGCATCGGAGGCCATAGCATCTGGCCTGGCTGGAAATGCATATATACGGGCCTGACCTCCACCTGCTCGACCTCCCCCTCTAGGGCGGCCCCTAGCTGACTGACCACCACCCCTGGTTGCTTGGGTGGGTGGTGAAATAACTGGAGCTGAAGTCGAAGGCTGGCTCCTCAGTTGAGATGGGCCTCCATGAAGATGAGGAAACTGCCTCCTCATATTCCCGAACTCTCCACACTCATAAAAACTCCCTGGAAATGGAGACGGGGACTGAAAAGAACCCCTGGCACCAGAATGGCCACTAGGAGAAACATGCATAGAGGAACCCTGAACTGATGATGCTCGAGTTGCACTCTGGGCTGGAAGGGCATCGAATGAAGAACATCATGGATGAGAACTGCGGGGACCATGCCCCGAAGATGCACCACTATGGGTTGGGCGGCCTGGCCAAGGAGGCCTGAATGAACGGCCTCTACCATGCTGATACTGCCCCCTGAAAGGAGCACCACTAGAACCACCCGATCCATGAGGCCTCTTGGCCTTCCTCTCTTCCCGCTCCTAGCGGCGAACCAACTCAATATCTCAAGCAATATCAACAACCTGCTCGAAGGTAGCACCTGATACTCTCTCCCAAGTCATGAAAAGGCGGAGCTGATAAGTGAGGCCATCCATGAACCTCCTAATCCTCTACCTATCAGTATGGACCAACTCGGTGGCATGACGATCCAACTCCGAAAATCGTATCTCATACTGCATCACTGATAGCTCCTCCTGACGCAGCTGCTCAAAATGCATGCGCTGCTCCTCCCTGTGAGACTGGGGTACATACTTCTCTAAGAATATAGTGGAGAACTGCTGCCAGGTGAGGGGTGCTGAACCAACATGCCTACACCTCTCAAAAGATCCCCACCAAGTGAAAGCAGCACCAGAAACTGAAAAGTAGCAAACGAGACCCCACTGGTCTCCAGAAACCCGGTAGTACGAAGCATCATCTGAATGACGGAGGTTGTAGTCTACTAAATCTCTCTAGCCTACGCTGCTCATCATCTGGCATAGCTGGAACCACGAAGTCCCGAACTGGGACAACCGGCTAGGCTGGAACCGCCCCCGGTGTCTGATGGCCCTGAGTAACCTGCACAGCTGTCTGGGCAACTGGAGTCTGACTGTCTCCCCCGGCCTAAGAAGTAGCGGAAACTGCCTGAGCAAGGGTGGTACACACAATCAAGATCTGAGCCAAGGTCTCCTAAAGACCCGAAATAATAATAGGCACTGCCGGTTCCTGAGCCTATCCCGCTGGAGCATCTGCAGTGGGAACCTGATCTTGAATAGTAGGGGGATCAACTAGTACTGCCCTGGCTGGCCCCCTACCTCTAACACGGCCTCGACCGTGGCCTCGACCTCTTGCCGGTCTAGCCGGTGGATGATCACCCTGATCGGTAGCGCAAGTCCTCTCCATCTATGAGAGAATGAAACAACAAAAGTTTAGATTTCCACAATCAACAAAATGGCACGACATAATTAAAGAAAATGAGATTTTTCCTAAGGGTTCTGCAGCCTCTCGAAGATAAGTACAGATGTCTCTGTACCGATCCGCAAGACTCTACTAAACTTGCTCATGACCGTTGAGTCCTATGTAACCTAGGCTCTGATACCAACTTGTCACGACCCCAAATCCTAAGCCGGGCGTGATGGCGCTTATCATGGAACTAGGCTAGACAACCATTTCAGACTATCATAATATTTCATAATTTCCCAAAATTTGCAGATTTTAAAATAGCAAAATGAGATGAACAATTTATACACTTTCCCAAAACCTAGAGTCAACTATCATGAGCATCTAAGACTGTAAATACAATGTACAAAACAATGACTTGCTACTACAAAAGCCTGAAGTACAAAAGACAAAAAACTATGCACTGAGGAAAGGAAAGGAGGTGAGCTGGGGACGCTGCGCAGCTACCTCGATCCTCGAACAAACTCCAGGCGCGTCCGAAAATCAACTAGTGAGATGGTCCGGTACCTGGATCTCCACATAGAGATGCAAGGAGTAACATGAGTACGCCAACTCAGTAAGTAATCAGAGTAACTAAAAACTTAAGTGTAGTGACGAGCATTTATAAATCATGTAAATCCATATAATGAATAACAATGGAAATGAATAAATCAAGTCAGGAATCTACATTCCGAATATTTCATAAAACTCCAGTTTCCATTTAAAAATCTCGCATAAAATCATTTGTCCAACTTTATCATCAGAGGCTCCGTGTAAACAAGAGTGAAAAAATAGTAGTTTCATAAAATATAAGCCCCTCGAGCACAGTATCACTCACAATAAAGCCTCTCGGGCAAGCCTCTCAGACACTCGTGACTCCACTATCAGTATCTCATGCTCACACTAGACACTCGTACTCAGCAAGTACCAGGAATACCTACAACTACTGTGGCGGGCAGCCTGATCCAACACATATATATCTATATATATCTATACTGTTGTGGCGTGCATCCAGATCATTATAACATACGCTGCGGGGTGCAGCCTGATCCATATAATAGTCGATTGTGCCCACTGGGCGTGTACAGACTCCGAAGGGGCTCAAGACAGCTTTGACTACTGTCGCAATATTGGTATTGCCTACAGGTTCGGGGTCTTACACTGTATATTATGATGCGTCGCAGATTGGTCTTGGTTCGGTGTTGATATAAGATGGTAGGGTGATTGCCTATGCGTCTAGACAGTTGAAAGTGTATCAAAAGAACTATCCTGTCCACGACCTTAAGTTAGCAGCTATTGTTCATAGCACTATTTGTACGGTGTCCCTTGTGAGATTTACACCGATCATCAGAGTTTGCAGCATCTGTTCAAGCAAAAGGATCTTAACTTTCATCAGCAGAGGTGGTTGGATATTCTTAAGGAAAATGATATCAACATTTTGTACCATCCCGGGGAGGCCAATGTGGTGGCCGATTCTTTAAGTCATCGGGCGGAGAGTTTGGGGAGCTTATCATATCTACCAGCAGTAGAGAGTCCATTGGCGTTGGATGTTCAGGCCTTAGCCAACCTGTTTGTGAGATTGGATATTTCTGAGCCAAGTCGAGTATTGGCTTGTGTGGTATCTCGGTCTTATCTTTATGATCGTATCAGGGGGCGTTAGTATGAAGACCCCCATCTGCTTGTCCTTAAGGACACGGTCCAGTACGGTGATGCTAAGGAGGTCACTATTAGGGATAATGGGGCATTAAGGATGCAGGGCAGGCTATGTGTGCCTAATTTAGATGGTTTGCGTGAGTTGATTCTCCGGGAGGCTCACAGCTCGTGGTACTCTATTCATCCGAGTGTTGTGAAGTTGTACCAACACTTGAGTCAGCATTACCGGTGGAAGGGGATGCAGAAGGACATAGTGGAGTACATGGCTCAGTGTCTAATTTCCAGCAGGTGAAGTATGAGCTTCAGCGGCCAGGTGGGTTGCTTCAGAAGCTAAAGATTTCAGAGTGCAAATGGGAGCGAATCACTATGGATTTCATTGTTACACTCCCACAGAATTAACGGAGGTTTGATGCAGTTTCGGTGATTGTGGATAGGCTGGACAAGTAAGCTCATTTCATTCTTATGATGACTACCTATTCGTCTGAGCAGCTGGCTCGAATTTATATTTGCGAGATCGTCAGGCTTCATGGTGTACCAGTATCTATCATCTCTAACCAGGGTACGTGGTATAAATCATGGTTCTGGAGGGCCGTATATTATGAATTGGGTACTCGAGTAGAGCTGAGCACAGAATTTCACCCTCAGACGGTTGGACAGTCCAACCTCACAATTCAGATATTAGAGGATATGCTCCGTGCGTGTGTGATGGATTTTGGAGGTTCGTGGGATCAGTTCTTGCCACTTGCGGAGTTTGTCTACAAGGATTTATCTTATGTTGAGGATCCAGTGGCTATTTTGGACAGGTAGGTTCGAAAGCAGAGGTCAAAGAATATTGCTTCCGTGAAGGTTCAGTGGAGTGGTCAGCTAGTCGAGAAGGCGACTTGGGATGCCGATCATGAAATTTGCAGCCGTTATCCTCATCTTCTCACCACTTTAGGTATGTCTCTATGCTCGTTCGAGGACGAACGATTGTCTTAAGAGGGGGAGGATGTAACGACCCATCCGGTCATTCTGAGAGTAGTATACCTGATTCCTTGTTTACTGCTTTCGTGTCTCTTTTAGCTTATGTGACTTGCCGGGAGGTTTTGGTTGTATTTTTGGAGTGTTTTGGAACACTAAGTCCCTAAAATGGAAGCTTAAGTCTTATGATTGCGACTGTAGTTGGAACTGTGTGAAGACGACTTCAAAATTGAGTTTGTCAATTCCGTTAGCACCGTTGGATGATTTTGGACTTAGGAGCATGTTCGGATTGTGTTTTGGAGGTCTGTAGCTGAATTAGGCTTGAAACGGCGAAAATTGATTTTTTGGAGATTTTGGCCGGAAATGGACTTTTTGATATTGGGGTGGGATTCCGATTTCGAAAATTGGAGTAGGTCCGCAATGTTGAATATGACTTGTGTACAAAATTTGGGTTCAATCGGACGTGGTTTGATAGGTTTCGGCATCGTTTGTAGAAATTTGAAGTTTCAAGTTCATTAAGTTTGAATTGGACGGTGATTCGTGTTTTTAGCGTTGTTTGATGTGATTCGAGGGCCCGACTAAATTCGTATGGTGTTTTAGGACTGGATGGATATTTTTGGTTGAGGTCCCCGGGACCTCGGGTGTGTTTCGGATGCTTAACAAATTGAATTTAGACTTAGGCTAGTTACTGAAGATTTTTTTTGGTTTATGGTGTTTCGCACCTATAGAGGGGAAACTGCAGGTGCGGGGTCTCACGTGCGGAAGACCAAGCGTGCATGCGGCTTTGGATGAGCGGTCAGGGGTCGTAGATGCTAGGTGATATTCTGCATCTGCGATGCCCGTAGATGCGCCTAAGGAGCGCAGGTGTGAAGTGGGACCGGAGAAGCAGACCAGGTTCCGCAGGCGCGCACTCGCAGGTGCGGCCTCTTCATCGCAGATGTGGAACCAGACCCTTAATTCATTTCCACACATGCGAGGGAAATTCCAGGTGCGATGGTGTTCGGTAGATGCGAAATCGCTAGGCAGAAAAGGCTAAGTTCGAGGGTTTAGTTCATCATCCATTATTAGACTTTGAGAGCTCGGATTGAGGCGAAATTTCGAAGATTTCTTAGAGTGAGCTTTGGGGTAATGATTCCTAACTCGCTTTTGGTTATATTCCATTAATCTATAGCTAATTTCATCATGTAATGAAGGAATTTGGGTGTGAAATTTGGGGAAAAGGTTGGAAATTCTTCAACTAATATTTTGGGGTTTTGATTGGGATTTTGACATCGGATTTAGATAATTTTTGTACGAGTGAACTCGTAAGTGAATGGGTGTTCATATTTTGTAACTTTCACCCGATTCTGAGACGTGGGCCCGGGTCGACTTTTTGGGGCGATTTTCTAATTTCTTGATTTAGCTTTGATTTGATTAATTAGATTAGTTTCTTATAGTTATATTGATGGTATGTAATTGATGTTGGCTAGATTTGGTCCATTCGGAGTCGGATATTCATGGAAAAGGCATTGTTACCGATTGATTGAGCTTGGTTCGAGGTAACTGACTTGCCTAACCTTGTGTGGGGGAAATCCCCTTAGAATTTAGTACTGTTATGATATGAGAGTGTCGTGTACGCGAGGTGAAGACTGAGTACACAGGCTATTTGTTGAGAAACCTGATTTTACTGAGTAATAACTTGTTTCATCTTAATTGAGTTATAGTAGCATGTGTAGTTGTCATGTTAGCCTAGAATAGCATGTCTATGTGTCTTAATTGTTTATCTGAACTTTGTGCAGCATGCTTAGTGGATTCCTGCTCCCTTTTATGACGTGTACTTAGTCTAAATTGTAGGTTTTCTTGTTGTAATTGTTATCTCCATTGTTTGAGCTGGGTATTTGGGACTACAGGACGGTATCCCGGGAGATCCCCCTGCATATTTACTTTGGGACTACGCCAAGTGCATAATACAACCCTGGGGGGACAGGCAGCACCATACGCGACAAAAACCCAAGCACGACTAAGGTGCAATAAAAGACATGCAACTCGAGAGCCATCCTACTCATATAACACTACAATCTACACGGGATCACAACACATGTGTAAGTAATCAAGCTGTCTCACAACCCACATGGCACAATAGATTACTACATGGAATAGCTGATGGCGGGAATAACATCTGATGCCCGAAGACTCCTCCGGAAGAAATGCTATGCCGAATGAACATATACGACCTGGCGTAGAGCACACGTTCACATTAGACCCACCAACGGACCTTAAACCGATTTTGATCATACCATACGGGCCCAACAACCTTTCAAGGATCCACAATGTCCCTATTCATGACACACACAAGCAATCATCCAATCCGGAACAAACTCCCATAGTCCACAACCAAATGATAGAGCGCCTTTCAGACATAAACTTTCGCATTAGTGATAGTACCAGAATCTCCATAGTTGGTTTCAATCCTTAACGATAAAGTGACTAACATGTGACACTTATATAAATTTCCCCGTGGAACACGCTCCCACGACCTCCCGCACCAGGTAGCTAAGTCTTCACCTCCATACCACCAATTGTACTAATTATATAAAGAAAATCAAGGATCCACAAATCAATACACAAAGCCTTTTATACAGGACACCATTCTCAGGTGACACTGAAGAAAATGCTAGCTCACTCTAAACCTCTGAAGTCTTCCCCCGCTCCTCCGAGCTCGTGACATTCTTATCAACACCAAACCTCGACCTTGGTCCTCAACTTCCAAATTTCCATACCGCTCACTGCATCTATCATACCGCTACGCGAGAGTACAAGAACACATCATAACCCTTGAACTACTAGTATAATAAACACTCCTATGGTTAGAAACCTTTCACTTAACACATTTCAGAAGAACCATCGCAACATGCAACTGAATTTCCATAATTGCAGAAAATACAAACCTCCAATCATGGTCTAAACCGCCATAATTTTGTCAGGATCCATTTACACATAACAAGGTCATTTGAATCAAATACCTCCCAAATTAATCAAATTATGGTGGTTGTCAAGCCCGCATGTACAACCACAAACCACCCGTATAACTTAACACGCCGAAGGAACTAATCATTGCCTTAATCATGTTGATTCAGCCATTACTAACCGACCCAACTTCTTCCAATTTACTCTTGACTTGCCATAGAAATAATAATAGCTCCATTCAAAAACATAACGAACTCAATCAACACTCATCCCGAGTGACCCGAATCATGAGCCACATCATCTCGATACCCATGAATCATCTCATACCCTCTTTATACGCACAATAACATCTCCAATCGGTACACCCATTTTGAAAGATCCTCTACGAATCCGAATTTGTTTCTCCCATTTCTCCAATACTGCACTGCAGAACCGATGATAACATAGAACACTTCAAGTCCCTTTCATAACCCATTGCAATAACTAGATCCTTAACACACAACAAACCCGAAATTCTAAGGCACTACACTTAAATTCTTGAACCTACTAGAACCGTTGTTGAGAGTCACCCACTCTGACCTGGTCCCGCATATAATCAAAATCCAACACTCTGTTAGCACATGAACACTCCAAAAGAAGCAATCGGATGAATTATTTTCCTTGTACATCACATCCACAAGAAGCATAAACTCTGAGTCTTCCCAAAACTTGTGCATGAATCGACAAAGCGAAATATAGCATTCATTAAGTCCTTTGCTCGAATTACCCTTGATGTTTTCTTTTCTTCGTCATAAATAATCCACTTATGCACCGATAACAAGAAGCTGCACAAGCAGACAACCACGTGATCCAATCGTAGACAGTGGGTTCCCCCACTTAGCTTTAAGCTACCATCAAATAATGTAGAACCCATGAAGATTCCTCCTTTTCAATTACCATGATCTCACACTGTCATCTTGCCAAATTTCTCGTAGTCCCTTATTAAACTCTTCATGAACATTCCGAATTATCAGCTACAATCGCATATTCGACCTTCTGTCGGGTAGTAAGTAGAACTCTTTATAGAAACTTATCAAAATCACGCAAAAATTAACCTGTCTATAGGAGATATCCCACCTGTGGAATTCCATATTGACATCTTCCAATGACGCTGCACAAGGTACAACTACCACGAAATTAGTAAACCCTCCTGAGCCATGCTCGTCCACTGGCTGTAAAAGTCTGTTCATTCCCCATATATATCAACTGAAAGTTCGACAATACATTCCAAACTCGAAGTCACGTTGCATCCCAAAAACGATAATCAAATTTCCACACCCTTCTTTATTTCAAGCAAACTCCTATCTTCCATATTCAATCTTCCTCGGTACAGTAGCCACTATCCCAAATAAAATTTGTAGACCTAGTCACCTTCCACCACGATTCCTAAATCGATTTAAACTTTCTTAAGGCATGTGGCTAGCCTATCACAGAATCCATATGTAAAGAAGCTTTTCGATGAAAATGCACAACGCGCGAGGATTTCGTAAGGGAAAACACAAATTATTCCGCGGATTATCATGTAGCTTGTCACATCTCTACAACAGCGAGTCTATCACCCTATGCAAATCTAGTCTCAAGTCACAATGCGAAATAAAGTAATTAAACGAGCAAAGATAACTCAAATAGTACAATTATAGCATGGCGTGCACCTAAGTCTGCCGAACATAATTAGGAATCCTAGCATACACACGGACACCCGTAACCTCATATGTGCGTAGCTCCCAAAACATGTAGCACATAAGAGTATAGCACCTACGAGGTAAATTCCCACTCACAGGGTTAGACAGGAGACTTACCTCGTTCCGAAGTTCCACAATTGGCTCAAATGACTCTATAACACCTCAATTTGATGCCCATCAATCTGAAATTAATCAAACAACATGAAAACTAATACAAATATACTCTAATACTCATAATTAATCAATTTATAAAAATTCCCAACTCCGTCCGAAAAGTCAACAAAGACAAACCCGAGCCCACGCCTCGAAATCACACAAATTCTACAAAAAATCCAAACACCCATTCAACAACGACTCCAACCATACCAAAATGACCCAATTCCGACACCAAATCGCCACTCAAATCCCTATATCTTCCTGTCAAATCCCTAGCTTAAAATTCTCCAAATTCCACCTTAAAAACACATATTCTAGGGGAAAATTCAATGGGTATTCAATATTAATAGATAAAAATTACTAAAAATGGTTTAACTCAAGAAATCTCGTGCAATCCCTCTCAAAAATTGCCTCCAACCAAGCTTGTAAAGTCCAAAAATGAAGAAATCTTGGAACCCCTGGAATTAATACACTGCCAAGGCATTTTGCACCTGCGGTTCACTTAACCACTTCTGCGGCCCCTCAGGTACAACCAAATCTCTATTGTTGCGCTTTCCCCCTGAAGGCCCTTGCCTTCTCTCTTGAGGACCAGACTACACTTCAGCAGAGTCACACTTGCGACCTGGGCTCCGCTTCTGCAGAAACGACGACCTCATGCCCCTTCCAACCTGTGCATCTCTTTCCCGCATCTATGGTCTCGCAGTTGCGGTCAAAACCTCGCACATGCGCATCCCCTCTGCCTAGCATAACTCTAAACCTGCGATGCCAAACACCGCCATGCGGTCTCGCACCCCCGACCAAATCCTTCGCATGTGCGATCGCACCTGACCTGATGCACTTCAGCAGTTCCCCAAGTTCAAACTCATCCGATTTCCATCCAAGCACACCACACATCCCAAAACACGATTCGAACTTAGTCGAAGCCTCAAATCACGCCAAACAACATCAAAATTATGAATTGACGGCCAAAACCTTTCTTTTAACTTTCCAACCTTCAAACTTCGTCGAACGCGTCCGAATTACACATAAACATCCTGGAATGACGCCAAACATCCATGTCACAAACCACGATACGAACGTATTTCAAGACTCAGAACCCCAAACCGACATCGATATCACCAAAGTCCACTTTAAATCAAACTTAAGAAATTCTTAAACCTTTAAAATGTCAACTTTCCATATTAAGCGTTGAAATGCTCCCAGAACACCTGGTACTCAACCTGAGTCTGAAATCGTCAGACGAACCTACTGGAACCTTCAAATCCTGATTTCGAGGTCGTTTACTCAAAATTCAAATCTTTGTCGACTCTTCCAACTTAAAACTTCCGAATTTATAATTCTCCTTTCGAGACCCCTCCGAACTTCCCGAAATTTAATTTCGACCACGCGTACAAGTCATAATACATAAAGTGAAGCTACTCGAGGACTTTAACCGCTGAACAACGCGCTAGAGATCAAAACTACTGGTCGGATCGTTACAACATCCTATTTATAACTTCTAAAAGATGATAAAACTTGTAACTCAAGGGAAAATAAAAAAAAATATTGGTAACAATTTATAGTCTAAAGATCGATTAATGTTGGACCAATATTCCACAAAAATAACTAAAATATAATGACTTAGAATTAAATAGTTATATTAAATTAAGAAAGAAACATAATTTCTCACACCCTACAGTTTTGCATGTAACAGAAATCAACAAAATTTATATAAAAAAATAGATATAATTGGAAAAAACTTTTGCTCATATTAATAATTTTCTTTTTTTTTTATTTGACTTATGTATCTAATCATGACTCATTCTTTATTACAGTTGAACATATATTTAATCCGGAAAAATAAATCTTTTGGACTCCAAGTTTTATCGTAAAATTTCACTTTGATAGATATTCTAAAACAAATAACAAACTCTAAATCTATCCTAATTTTACATCTTCTGATAAAAGCTTAAATTATTTTAATTTGATTGGGAAAACTCAAAGTTCAAAATCTCTTATTTCAATGCAAACTCAATACTATGCTAACTGTTATTGTTATGAGTTTATTCATATATTTCATGTGGAGTACATAAAAGAATAGCCTCCCCATATAAAAAATAATTTTTTAAAATTAATTAAAATGGTATTGTAGTTAAATTCAAAGTCTTAATTTTCTTTTAATAAATTTTTAGTTCAGTAAAATTGTAAAATAACTGTAATATCTGACCCAACTCCTACTTAAAAGTTAAAACCAAACATAAAAAATATAATACTCGTAATATTGAAAAAACAATTAAGACAATAATGTATGATGGAAAAAATTAAGATAAACAATATGATGAGCGACATTGCTTTAAATGTAAAGTTGACATCAAAATTAAAAATTGAAGAAAAAAGAAATATTGAAATTCAAAACATTTTCTACAAATATCACTTTTATCATTTATTATTAATTAACGTTTTTTTTTTTTTTTTTTTGACCCATCACTTTTTTCCCTTTCGTCTTTTTGCCATCTTATCTTTCCTTTTATTTATCTGTTCTAATTTCTTCTTATTTATTTTTCAAAGGAAATATCAGTTTGCTTCATGTCCTACTTCAAAGTGAAAATTTCAACTATTAACTCTATATACACTAGCTCATTAAGGAAAGAAATTATATTTGTTATACATGATTCAAGTAAAAAAAAATTACATAAATATTATCTTATATATTTTTAATTCTTAAATATTAGAACTTCATATATAATTCTATTGATGAAAGATTTGATAGTCACAATTTTATTTGATTTTAAATTATACATATTAAAAAATTATTGAATAATTATTTTATCTAATACGAAATTTATTTTTAAAGGTTAAAAAAAAAGAACAATATTTCGCTAAGGACATTTGTGCTTTTAACATGATACAATAGATAAATAATGGGAAAAGTTTGATTAATTTGTAAGTTTACGCTTCTATACAGTCTATTCATCTACAAGAATTTCATATGTTAATTACACTTAAAAGCGAAGGATGTATACAGTCTAGGACGAAATAAGAGAAACAATATAAATAAAGGGAATTTTACCTCTAAGAAACTAATACGATCAAACATTGTTTTCCATATATTTTGTTCAGCTATTACATTCCTACTTAGTTTTACATTTTTTTTTTCTTACTTTTTCAAATAAAGAAGGTTTCATAAATACATAAGATAGTGGATTTCGTATTCTGATATTAGCAGAAATAATTAAATAACTATTCCTAAATATTAGGTTAAAATTAAATGACTATTTGTCGTAGTGTAAAATCGATTTTTAAGGGTAAAAAAAGCGAACGACATTTCAAAGAAGTTTCGTGCTTTTAATATAACTAGTCTTACAGTACACGCAATGCACGTAAATCCTGTATTAAGGAGTATAAATTTATTAAAAAATAGTAGTTATACAATAGAAGTGTAAGCTCCTAAAGATGGTCATGAATATTAATTAGTGCTAGTTTTTCGTTACAGGCGTTGCGCGTATATCTTATATTAGTACATAAAAGTTTAACAAAATTATATAAATATAAAAACCTATCTGAGATATAATATAGAAAATAAGTATATAAAAAGTGTAAGATGCTAAAATTAATAAATACTAATCATATTTAGCTAACTTATAAGAAGATGGTAGATCTAAAAATCGTAACCACAATTCTAATGATAACAGGGACGAAAACATACAAAGATAATGAGGCTTCTATCTACATTTAGGGCGGCAGAGCACACTACAATACGATAAGAAGCATCCCGGGGAACCTCACATGTATAACATAAATCAAAAAATTTACCGCTAGTAGTAGCTGCAAAGACATAACAAAAGTAATTTTTTGACATAATATATAATTATTTTATCATCTAGTGATTGAAAATAATATTTTGCACTCGTGGATGGAGAATACCATCAGACTTAGAGCCCGTTTGGATGGACTTGTTGTATGTGCCTTTTAAGCCAAAAGCCATAAGTTAGAAATTCTAGTTTTTGACTTTTGGCTTTTGGTTTTTTTTGTTATTTTAGCTTCAAAACAAGTGCTTAAAAGTATTTTTTTTTTTTTACTCTATTCAAACATCACAAAGTGGCTTAAAAGCTATTTTGACTTAAAAACATTTAAAATAAGCTAATCCAAAGGGGCTCTTACCGATAAGACTGCATATACACCAAACATAATAATCTAGGTAATCTGTCAGAAGTATTATTGCATTAAAACCTAATAATTACAGCTAATAATAATATGTACAATTACAGCTACACTTGATAATACCGTTAATTCCCCGGCAACGGCGCCAAAATTTGATCACGCTCAACTATGTCTTGTAGAAGACTAAGCGGGCGTTGCAAATATAATCCTGGGGTATTATGCCCAGAGT
>MDKI01063388.1:0-44735 GCA_005239505.1 Nicotiana paniculata
CACTCAAGCTTGGAACTAATCAAGTAGAACACAAATTTCTTCACTCTAAGAGGTAAACTTCTAACCCATCAACCCTAATTTCCAGATTTTTGTTAAAATGAAACATGGGTAGGATAGTTCATAAATATGGGGTTAATAATCTTGCATGCATGTACCCAATTTATCTTAATCTAGTAAAGGAAAGTTGGTTGGAGTAACCTTTCACTAAAAAGGGATTATTTAATCTAAAGGAACACCTAGTGTTTGATAGAAAGCTCAAATGAGTTCAAAACATGTTCATGATTCCTAATTCTAAGTTTAAATGTGTTGCATGGTGTATTAGATTGAAGGTGCTAGAAGGTCCGGTGATTTGAGATAGAAATTAAGGAAAGATCCCGATTCGAGGTATGTATGGCTAACTTTAACCTTTGTAGAATCCTCTTGTTGGGTCCGAGTATACGGTATGTTTACCTTGTTTGGAAATATGTGAATTGATTGTTCAAACGTGTTGAGACGTAAGATTATATTCTCTGATTGTCCTAGTTGACTGTCATGCTACCGTGCTATATGAAGTTATGAAAACTGTTTTGATGTGCCTATTTCATTCTGTGCAAAGCTCGTAAATGCTAAAGTGTATCTATATGAAAGGATGTGTAATGAATAAAAGATTGATGATGTGCCCAAATATGGGAATGTGTAAAATGACTAAAAGCCGTGTGTGGAAAGTAATGAAAAAGGTTATTGTGAAATGATGTAAATGAGTTGAACGATTATGGCAACACCGTGTCCCTGAATTACTACTTGATGAGAGTTATGGTGCCTTGGGCCCAAGTAAATAAATTATTGATATGAACTTGTATTCATCGAAATGATGATTCTTGTGACGTAATTGTTTGTGGTTGCTGTTATGAAATATGATTGTCAGGTGGGATCGGGTTGCGCGCCGCAACACAAAGCAATAAGCTTGATGAGGTGTGAGGTAATAAGGGTGGCCAAGGTAATAAGGATGGAATGTGATCATTATCACTAATGAAATGAAAACCTATGAGTTCTTGAATATGATGATGTTGAAAGGGGAAAAAGGGAGAGATTGTGAAACTTGTTTGATTTTGGCTGTTTCTTTCCACGTGCATTGATTAATTGGTTCTACTACTGTCTCATAATTGTGTACTGTTTGATTGTACTTGGGATAAAGTTTGTTTATACAAACTATTACTATTCCACAGTACTAACGTCCCTTTTGCCGGGGGCGCTACATCTTTTATATGGATGTAGGTGGGTCCATAGCAGGTTGCTCAGCTCGCCGTTAGTGGTGCTTTCTCCTCATCCTTTTCAGCTGTACTGGTGAGCCCCACTTCCTCCGGGGCCATGTGTGGTTCATGCCATCTCCTTTTTGAGTATATTATGTATTGTAAGGTATAGCCGGGGCCTTGTTGCCGACAAGTATTGTATATACTCCTAGCACTCTTAGAGGCTCCGTAGACACTACGTGGGTGTATATTTATATTTTGGGCAGTGATTGTATTTGCTTGTAATCGTGGTCCGTATTGGGAAGTGTTGTATCTATTATGTATGTTTTCGGAGTACTAGTATAATAATGTAAATGAGGAAAAATTGGACTTATTGTGGTAACCACTCACTTTTAATCCTATCTCACTGTTTCACATAAATAATGTATGTTATAAACACGGGGAAACGCGTTAGGTAGGAAAGGCAAATCAGGTTCACTTGACAGGGGTCACCCGGTTGAGTGCCGGTCGTGTCCCTCGATTTCAGGGCGTGATATCCTGACTACCGACCAACTCTAACCGTCGAGCAACATCAACCACCTCATTGAACCTAGCACCTGATACATTCTCCCGAGTCCTAACAAAACGCAATTGATAATTGGGACCATCAATGAACCTTGTAATCCTCTTCCTCTCAGTCGGAACCAACCAAACTGCGTAACAAGCCAACTCTGAAAATCTCATCTCATACTGTGTCACAGACATGCACTCCTGGAATAGTTGCTCGAACTGCCTGCATAGCTCCTCTCTATTGGTCAGTGGTACAAACTTCTCCAAGAAGAGAACAGAGAACCCATTCCATTAAAGTGGTGCTCCCCCGATTGGCCTGCTCCTCTCATAGGCCTCCCACCATCTGAAGGCAGCCCCCGATAGCTGAAAAGTAGTAACGGAGACTCTACTAGTCTCCAAAATACCCTTTGTGCAAAGAATCTGCTGACACCTATCCAAGAAGTCATGATCATCCTCTAACTAAGCCCCACTGAATGATGGAGGTTGGAGCCTCCCAAATATCTCTAGTCTCTTCTGCTCCTCATCACTCATAACGGGGCCCACTTGGGCCTGAGAAACTATAACCGGCTGGGGTGGTAGTACTCTCGGTGTCTGAAGTCCCTACATCACCTGCTCTAGAGTGCGGACAGCGGGAGTCTGAGTACCTCCCCCGGCCTGAGAAGTGGCTGGTGCGACCTGAACAGAGGCCGCCTGAGCAAGGCTAGTGCAAACAGTCAATATCTGGCCCAAAGACTCTTGACAACCTAGAATCGGAATAGGCATAGTTGGTGCTTGAGTTGGACCCACCGACTCAACCACATCTGGAACTTGCTCCTGAGCTGGAGCAACTGGTGGGTCTACATGTTATGCTCTAGCTGCTGTACGAGCTGCACCTCGGCCTCTACCACGAGCTCAGCCTCTCTTAACACTGGCTAGTGGTTGATGTCGCCCAAATTCACACCACTAATTGGTATTGTGAAGTGGTCGATGCAATTATAATTATCCAACGTGAGTCGGGGTCGATTCCTCGGAGAGCTTATATTGGATTAGGTATATATCTAGACTAAGTGTATGACGTGCCCAAAATGCACTTTCACATACTTGGTTCTTTCTTTTTACTTTTAATTTTTATGCTATTACTTGTAAATGAAAATTTAAGGAACGATATTTTTGGTGTTGTTGTTTTCAAGTTTATAAAAGATCTAGGGTCGTGACTTACACCTAGGTGGTTACCTAACGGATTCTGGGTTTTAGTTCAGGTTTGGTTGATCAGGGTGTAATATAGCAATCACACGCGATTACCCACTTGATAACTCTCGGTAGTTAGAGTGGTTTTTTCCCAATTTGGCTTTCTCAAGTCCAAATGGGTAATTCACAAAAAAGTGATAGATGCTCACGTCGGGTCTTACTATCTCTAGATTTGACCCTTTAATTGGGGCTATCAATTTCTTGAGTTCACCCCAATTTCCTGTTAGCCTAGTTTTCCTAGACTTAGTCTCTCTTTCTCAAGTAGAGACTAGGTCAATTAGGCTTGAATCAATGTTGCAACTATTTATTCTAAAACTGAAGCAAGAACTAGGCTAAATATCACTCACCCAATCACAAACAAGCCCTAAATTAAACACTCATTAGGCAACAACACTAGGGTAGGGTCATAACCCTAGCTAAGAAATTTGCTACTCATAGATAAAATTGAAGAAACTAAAGAAGAAAAGAAGATTAAACTCATAATAGACGATAAATAGAAGAAAATTCAATGTTAAAATGATAAACTAATACAAAATTACCCAAAACAGTAAAGGAAAAACATCTATCTATTTTCTAGTCTTCAAACTTGACCTAAATTTGACAAAAAAAAACTATTTATACCCAGCTGAATTATAGGAAATTCTGCGGCCGCACAATTCTGTGTGCGGTCCGCACTTTGAAGCTGGCTTGACAGGATGGACTTTTTCAGCCGCACAATTATGGATTATGGCTGCACTTCTTCAGATTCTGCAGACCACACATTTGTGAGTGTGGCTGCACTCTTAAACTTGAGCTTGACATGAGAGGCTTCTGCGGACCGCACATTTCTGAATGCATCTGCACTTTTAAATTCTGCGGCTGCACAAAAATAGTGCGTTCCGCACTTCTTCATGGACCTAGACTCCCATCTATCTGAACCTCATCTTGTGCGGCCTCACAATACTTGTGCAGTCCGCACTTTGCAAAGGAAATCTGTCAAAGGTTCTTCATGGGCTGCAGTCGCACTCAATATTGTGCAGTCCGCACTTTGCTCTTTTTTCTTTGTTTTAGTCCTTGTCCAATATTACTCCTTCTTGAGTTGATTTTCATCTTTTTGACTCATAGTCAAGCACACTTCATCAGTTTTTGGGAATATCTTTAAGCAATTTTGAGTTAAAACAAAATTAAAAGCGTGCGAATAAGTAGTCAAAATCCCTACTTATCAACTCTCCCAAACTTAAGCTTTTGCTTGTCCTCAAGAAAATAAGGTAATTCCCACCTCCAAAAGAAAAGAGCTATTTTAGCTGGCCTAAGGTGAATCAAACACACATCAATTAGGATCAACAATTACCCACATACTCATGAATAACGTTTGAATGTTATAAATAGCTCTAATGTGACACAGGAGCATCAAGGGTTGACTTTTATCATCAAGGAAGTTCACACTTTCATGTAGGTCATGTGGATCACACACTCCTCCTATACTCTCCATAAGCTCATCTCACTCAAGAATGAAACACTCAATGCAATGATTCGTGAAAGACTCGCTCATCACTTTCAAAAGAATGTCACAAGTACGGCTCTAAGGACCATATGCTTGCCCCTCATGTAGATCACCACTAATGTAAGCTTAGTCGGCTTGAAATCACGTAGGAATTTTTCGGCATGTAATGAAGGCTTTTAAAATGAGGGAAATGTTGGAATGAAACGGGTCCATCTTTCCATTAGCACTCCATTTTCTCTTTTTGGCTCATACTTTGTCGACTCTTTGAGTCATTTTCTTTTTCCTTAGGGGAACTAAAGAGACTTGACATCACTCTTTCTTGGTCATGATATTCATATTCTCCTTCTTTGCTTTCTCCATGCTTTGCACTTTTTCTTTTTTTTGAATCCTTTCAACCCTTCAAATTATTCACTTTCTATTTGTGTTTTTTCTTTTATTCTTTCTTTCTTTTCTTTTGTGCCTTGATACCACTTTCAAACTCCTCGTCTCTCTCTGTCATAACCCCAAACCTAAACTGGCCGTGATGGCGCCTATCGTGATACTAGGCTAGCCAATTCACTGAAAATAATAAAATGATTTTCCATTTAACACATCAAATATCCGAATTTTTCATAATAATTCTGTTTCTCAAGCATTTCAAAACATTAAAAATGATTAGAACATCTAAACACAACCCCAACATCTAGAGTCAACCGTCATGAGCATCTAAGAGGTGATACAGTCTAATACAAATCCTCTACTACAACAAGTTTGGGAAGTAAGGTAAAATGTCAGAGTAGGAAGGAGAAAGAGTAGGTTGCGGACTCTGAGCAGCAACTCACAATCTCCTAACAATGCTCCAAATGGGGTAGCTCAACCATCGCTCTGTCCCGGCACCTGAATCTGCACACAAGGTGCAGGGAGTAACGTTAGTACGCCAACTCAGTAAGTAACCAAAGTATCTAAAAACATAAGTGTAGTGACGAGCATTTAAACTTTATAGTTTCATAAAAATAACTACCAGTAAAGGTAATAGATCAAGTCAAGAGTCCACATTTACCAAAGATTTTACAAAACTCCAGTTTGCCCTTTTTAAACTTGTAAGAAACAGTAGTCAACATTTATCAAAGAGGCTCAGTGTAAAGAATAGTGAAAACAATAGTTTCATAAAAATATCAGCCACTCGGGCACAGTGTCGCTCACAAATAAAGCCTCTCGGGCAAGCCTCTTAGTCACTCGTGACTCTACTCTCATAAGTCAATGGTCACACTCAGCACTCTCACTCATCAGGTACCATATAACAACTGTTGCGGCATGCAGCCCGATCAAATATAATACATATATATATATAAATTATATTGCTGCGGCGTGCAGCCCGATCCATATAATAGTCGACTGCGCTCACTGGGGGTGTACAGACTCCTGGAGGGGCTCCTTAAGCCCAAGCGCTATATCGCTGCAGCATGCAGCCCGATCCAATATATATAGTACTGCGACGTGCAGCCCGACCCATATATAATGTATATTGCTGCGGCGTACAACCCGATCCATATATAATATATATTGTTGTGGCGTGCATCCCGATCCATATATAATACATATATATATTGTTGCGGTGTGCAGCCCGATCCATATATAATATGTATTGCTGCGGCGTGCACCCCAATCCATATATAATACATATATATTGATGCGGCATGCAGCCCGATCCATATATAATATATATTGTTGTGGCATGCAGCCCGATCAAAATTAGGCACAATTCCCGAAATTTGCCAAATCCAGCCCTCGGGCCCACGTCTCGAAATTCGATAAAATTAACACCACAAGAATCCTCATCATACCATGATTCTATACATACCAAGAACACTGAAATCGAAGTCCCAATGACCCCTCAAATTCCCAATTTAAAGTCTCTTGATCACAAAACCCATTTTCCTATCTAAATTCCTACCCATTTCATGATTAACAGAAGAAAAATATTCACAAACACAAGAGAGAGGTCCAAGTAACTTACCCAATCGATAACTTCAATTTCCTCTGAAAAACACTACTCAAAGCTCCAAACCCGTCCACAAATGGTGAAGAATGGGTGAAATTTCACGAAGGCACCCTTTGATACTCTCTGCCCAGTGGTTCCGCACCTGCGGCCACTTCTGCGCACTTGACTTAAGTCTCCTTCTTTCACACCTGCGACTACCACTTCGCACCTGCGCTTCCGCAGGTGCGGCCAACTATCCGCACCTGCGACCCCTTCACAAGTTGCCAAACTCCGCACCTGTGCATGGTCTTCGCACCTGCGGCCATCGCACCTACGACTTCCCATCCGCAGTTGCGGCCACACCAGTAAAGTGGCACCAGCAGCAGCTTTGCTGCAAATTTACAAGCCCAAACCTTTGTTGACCATCCAAAATCAATCCTGAGCCCATCAGGGCCCCAACCAAAAATACCAACAAGTCCCATAACCTTATTCAAACTTAGTCGAGCCTTCGAAACACCAAAAACCACGCAAAAACACCAAAATCACATCAAATTCAAGCCTATGAACTTTGAAACTTCTAAATTTCACCAAGGATGCCGAAACTATCAGATTGATCTGAAAATTGTCACACATATCCAAAATGACATTATGAACATGCTCCCACTTCAGGAATTCCATTCCGACCCCATAGCCGATTTTCCACTGCCGACTAGAAATTGCCAAATACTAACTTTTGCCAATTCAAGCCTAATTCTATGCCGGACATCAAAACCACATTCCGAACACACTCCTAAGTCCCAAATCACTTAAGGAAGCTATCCGAACCATAAAATCTACATTCCGAGGTCGTTTACCAATAAGTCAACTTCCGGTTGACGTTTCCACTATTGAACCAAGATAAGAGACTAAGTGTCTCATTTCTCTCCAAACATCGCTCCGAAACCAAGCCAACCAATCGAACACAACGTAATGAAGCTGAACCACATATAATGAAGCAGAAACGGGGGAAACAGGGCTAAACTCTCGGAACGACCAGCCGGGTCGTTACATCTTCCCCCACTTAAATATATGCTCATCCTAGAACGTGCCAAGAGTTGTTCTCCAACACCCTCAAACTGCCGCTTAGCCTACCATGCACAAACTTGGGGGTGATCCCACGTCACCCTATCCTATATAGGTCCAATAGCACAACACAGTTGAAATTTTGAAATCCAATCCTAACCCGTAAACCTTAGATCCAAATTCCCACTTCTGAAATAATATACAAGGTCAAAATTCCACAACTATAAACTGAATAAGTCTGAACATGCTGAATCAATCCATATATGCACCCCAAATGAAATCACATAATACACCACACGACTTGAACACCCATAGAGATAACTCCCAATCACAATAACTGCCCAGAACAACCCAATACCGGTACATAACCTCTTATCAAGAAATGCCTCGCTCTAACACTTTCATATACGACCGATGATGAAAGAAACACGTAGAAACTAGCAGCCATTCGTTCGATCAGTCAAACATGAAGCTCCCCCTACCCAAATAGGAATTATAGCAGATTTCTAAGCCGACTCCCGATATTTATCCTCCAAACTATGCTGTAGACAATTCTGACAATATTCATTCTAGGTCAATGACCTCTTCTCATCCAACACGACCACTCTGATGACATGACACATCGATATAATTCGAAGCCATAACATGTGCAACTTGTGAAATCAATAGCAACATCCCAACGTAATCAAATTATATAAAAGATTCACACGAGAGGACGGTCCTGCCATTAAAAATTACCATCACAACATCATGCTAAAAGCCTGGCACACATCGTAAAAATAAAAACACACGAATCCAATACCAAAGGTCATACCCCTACATAACTCCGCTACACTGAGCGATCTCATCCAAACGCTGGTCCACATGAAATGTTTCAAACCACCTTTCCCAAAATCAATAACCATTCAAAATTCGACATCAAGTACTCAAAGTGCATTGCCATAACCATAGGGAAATTGGACGACACCATGCAACACGAATCAGAAAGAACATAACCAATACGTCTCAACCTCACAATACCCAATTGCTTACCTTACTCAAATCCCGCCATAAAGCCCAAATAAATTCGCACCATAAATGCATATACTAACAATCACCACTCCTCGAAACACCGAAGGGTAACTCATAGATCACTAGAATATGAATAAACTTAATAACAATCGAATGGTACATCCCTCAATAATAGAAATTCGGAGTCAACAAATTCTGACCCGGTGCAGAACACACACTCATACGGGCCTACCAATAACCCTGAATCAACTCTGGCCACCCACAACAGATAGATAACTCACCAAAAAGTTCACAATTATTAAATCATGGTACATAATAACATCCGACTAGCTTTGCTCTCATCTTCACAGTTCACTACCACAAAATAACCTGTTTATTAGAACTCTCAGTCTTGAAGTCACGAATCGCACCAATTACTATATCTGATCTCAACTCCACCGCTTGAATACATAGCGCATCCCTAATACTCAATCATTTCACAAGGGATACCCCTATAATTCTTCCGTGTTACCAAGAAACCTTGAATATCAACAGTCGATCCAACAAGAGAGCGTCGTGATACCAATGAAGTACCCTTAACTCAAACACATTGCTCTTTCTGAAATGTATACCCTCACCAAGCCACCCAACAATGCTATTCTACCTAGCCACCTGAAACTGCAAATGTTGCCTAAGAATCTTGACCTCCCTTCCAGAACTGAACCGTAACCTCACATATGAAATCTTGACTCTGCACAACATACCGCATACGCCATGCCATCCTATGGTGAATATGGGAACTTCATGATCCCTTCCGAGCCACAAGAAACTACGTACCCAACTAGCCAATAACTTTCCATTTGATCCTATCTAATGAGCAAAATCACTATACGCCACAGGCTCCTCATGCCAGTAGAAGATATACATCTCTAGCCGTGGTAGAAACCATCAATAACTCTCTGAATCCCATTGTACGATAACAAACCGTCAAGACTGAATCCTTCAAACTCAACCAAGCTACGCAGGTCAACAAAATCCAAGAGCATTGCCAAGAAACACATGTAAAAACTCATTACCTCATAAACACCTAAAGAACTAATCATATCCCTTACCATGCCGATCCGACCATCTACCAAGTTGTCCTATTAATCCAAGTTCCTTCTCACTTACTTCGAATTGATACTTTTCCTTGCCATAATACCACAATTCTCAATCCAGACTCACCACACGAGTCCCAAGCATAAAACTGTACCGTCTAAAGCTCGTAAGCCGTTGAATACTCTCTCAAAATGTCCCCAAAAGTACCACATTCAAAATACTTACCCTGAAGAGACTTTCTGCGAATCTAAAGCCATTACCTTTACTTTCCTGATACTGATATGTAGAATCCATGATAATGTAGAAATGTCGTAAGTCTTGACACCGTCCAACGTAAATCTCAATTACACTGACCAATTAGACACAATTGACCTGACCCGTTTGCACACTAACATACCAGGAAAGTAATCCACACATTTGAAGCAACAAGAAAATTCATACACTGCACCCACTACACCTTTTACAGTTACAACTCAATTATTCAATAGAACTCACCTACCCATAGAGTACATTACAACCTGTATCGAAGAATTTCCATTATTCAAGTCATTCCCAGACTCCCCTCTGTACGTCATAACTGATCCACCTATATACCTCAAACTGAAACCAATACAAGACATAATCCTGCAATCATCTTATCATTAACAGACTCCCCCACTTGGCTCAAAGCCAACGATCAAGACAAATAATAACTCATAATGCCCACAATAACACGATCCGTCTAATAGCTCAAGTCATCTGCAAATCTCGCATTCACCATTGTAATAGTCATGCCAACTTCCACAAGCGATCTAAACTCAAATTACAACATATATCATTTACTGGTAGAAGAGAACTTACTACAGAACAACGTAGGGATCCACACCCCAGGACAACTCGCAGGAGATACCCCTGTCGGCTTAGCCTCAAACCTGATATCTCTCTATACACTTCCGAAGATCATAGCTATTACGCAGTCACTACACCTTTCTGCATTAAAACACAACCAATGCCTAACCTCGAGGTATCGAGATACGCGGTATAAGAACCTGAAGTTGATGGTAGAACCAACACCAGAGCTGAGGTCAAAGGAATCTTGAGCTTCTGGAAGCTCTACCCACACTCGTCTGACCACATGGATACCCTCACTGGACACCGCGTGTCGCAAGAATGCTACTGAACTGAGCCAAAATTCACACTTGGAGAACTTTGCATAGAGCTTCTCCTCCCTGAATCCTTATAATTCCATCCTCAAATACTAAGTATGCTACTCCTGGCTACACGTATACGCCAGCGTGCTATCAATGAGTACAATAACAAAGGAGTGCTAATACGGCTGGAATACACCGTTAATCAAATATATGAACTCTACTGGGGCAATTATTAGCCCAAAACACATCACTGGGAACTCATAACCCAACAAAAATATCCTCTTCACTCCACAACTAAACAACATGAGAGGTCTTCCAATACACTCACAACTCGAGACAGAAATCAAACACTCAATAGTTCTTTCCACATTTCCAGCCAATCCTTTTGTCACAATTCACAGTCTGAACACATCTAACCATCAAATCACACTCACCATATGGGCATCAAGTCATAAAATCCCTTCAATAAGGACATCAATTGACATATAAGTCCCCAAAATACATGTGCTCACACAACGAAGTCTCAGCACTCAAGCCATAGACAGAATCTGGCCCTATGTCCTCCAGACTAGACCATTATCAAAATGTAATCACATCTCATCCATGGAAGATTCGAATACTTGAAGGGAATTCAAAGAGTTACGATTTTGGCTGAATAAAATAGATTCGCACAACAAGAATTCGAGAATGTGGGATTTTCCTAAGGGTTCTATAGCCTCTCGAAGATAAGTACAAACGTCTCCGTACCGATCTGCAAGACTCTACTAAACCTGCTCATGACCGTTGAGTCCTATGTAACCTAGCGCTCTGATACCAACTTTTCACGACCCCAAACCTAAACTAGCCGTGATGGCACCTATCGTGATACTAGGCTAGCCAATTCACTAAAAATAATGAAATGAATTTCCATTTAACACATCAAATATCTGAATTTTTCATAATAATTATGTTTCTTAAGCATTTCAAAACATTAAAAATGATTAGAACATCTAAACACAACCCCAACATTTGGAGTCAACCGTCATGAGAATCTAAGAGGTGATACAGTCTAATACAAATCCTCTACTACAACAAGGCTGGGAAGTAAGGTAAAATGTCAGAGTAGGAAGGAGAAAGAGTAGGCTGCGGACGCCGAGCAGCTACCTCACAATCTCCAAACAATGCTCCAAATGGGGTAACTCAACCATCGCTCTGCCTCGGTACCTGAATCTGCACATAATGTGCAGGGAGTAACATGAGTACGCCAACTCAGTAAGTAACCAAAGTATCTAAAAACATGAGTGTAGTGACGAGCATTTAAACTTTATAGTTTCATAAAAATAAGTACCAGTAAAGGTAATACATCAAGCCAAGAGTCCACATTTACCAAAGATTTTACAAAACTCCAGTTTTCCCTTTTTAAACTTGTATGAAACATTAGTCAACATTTATCAAAGAGGCTTAGTGTAAAGAATAGTGAAAACAGTAGTTTCATAAAAATATCAGTCACTCGGGCACAGTGTCGCTCACAAATAAAGCCTCTCGGACAAGCCTCTTAGTCACTCATGACTTTCTCATAAGTCAATTCTCACACTCAGCACTCTCACTCATCAGGTACCATATAATAGTCGACTGTGCTCACTAGGGGTGTACAGACTCCTGGAGGGGCTCCTTCAGCCCAAGCTCTATATTGTTGCGGCGTGCAGTCCGATCCAATATATATATATATATATATATATATATATACATATATATATTGCTGCGGCGTGCAGCCCGATCCATATATAATACATATTGCTGCGACGTGCAGCCCGATCCATATATATATATATATATATATATATATATATATATATATATGTATTGCTGCGGCGTGCAGCCCGATCCATATATAATACATATTGCTGCGACGTGCAGCCCGATCCATATATATATATATATATATATATATATATATATTGTTGCGGCGTGCAACCCAATCCATATATAATATATATTGATGCAGCGTGCAACCCGATCTATATGTAATATATAACATATATATTGCTGCGGCGGGCAGCCCGATCCATAACTATCCTCACATACTCGGCGCTCGGCCTCACTCAGTCATCCTCACAAGCCACTCGGGCAATTCATCTCAACTCACGGGACTCAACCCAAAATACTTATCAGAGTTTCAAAGCAGTGTGATAACAGTGAAAATAACAACAAGTGGTAAACATGACAGAGTTCACAGATGTTCTATCAGGATAGTGTGAGAATAGTGTAAAAGTACCTCTGAGGGTCTAAACAGGTCGGCACAAGGCCCCAAACATGGCTCACAGCCCATAAACAAGTATAAATTTCTAAAACACAGGATGTCGTAAGGTTTCAAATTGAATATGCGTCTTAATAGTTGCTACGGGACGGACCAAGTCACAGTCTCTATTGGTGCGCGCCCATACGCTCGTCACCTAGCATGTGCGTCACCTCATTTACCAAAACAATATACAATACCGGGGTTTCATACCCTCAGGTTTAGAGTTACAATTGTTACTTACCTCAAAGCAGCCCAAAAGCTACTCCGCGATGCTCTTGCCCCTCGAATCGGCTCCCAAAAGATTCGAGTCTATCACAAATCATATCCATAACATCAAAATATGCTACGGAGACAAACCCCAATCGAAAACTATCAAAATTAGGCACAATTCCCGAAATTTTCCACATCCGGCCCCCGGTCCCACATCTCGGAATTCAATAAAATTAACACCACAAGAATCATCATCCTCCAATGATTCTTTACATACCAAGAACACTGACATCGGAGTCCCAATGACCCCTCAAATTCCCAATTTAAAGTCTCTTGATCACAAAGCCCTAATTACCCATTTTTCTCCGTAAACTCATACCCATTTCATGATTAACAGAAGATAAATCATCACAAACACAAGAGACGAGGTCCAAGTAACTTACCCAATCGATAACTTCAATTTCCTCTGAAAAACACTGATCAAAGCTCCAAACCCTTCCACAAATGGTGAAGAATGGGTGAAATTTCACGAAGGCACCCTTTTATACTCTCTGCCCAGTGGTTCCGCACCTGCGGCCACTTATGCGCACCTGCGGACCCGCACCTGCAGTCCTACGTGCGCATTTGCTCACTTGACTTAAGTCTCCTTCTTCCGCACCTGCGACTACCACTTCGCACCTGCGCTTCCGCAGGTGCGGACACCTATCCGCACCTGTGACCCCTTCACAAGCTGCCAAACTCCGCACCTGCACATGGTCTTCACACCTGTGGCTCCCCATCCACAGGTGCGCCAACATCAGTAAAGTGGCACCATCAGTAGCTTTACTGCAAATTTACAAGCCCAAACCTCCGTTGACCATCCGAAATCGATCCCGAGCCCCTCGGGGCCCCAACCAAAAATACCAATAAGTCCCATAACCTTATTAAAACTTAGTCGAGCCTTCGAAACACCAAAAACAATGCAAAAATGCCAAAATCACATCAAATTCGAGCCCATGAACTTTGAAACTTCTAAATTTCACCAAGGATGCTGAAACCATCCGAAAAACATCCGATTGATCTGAAAATTTTCACACATATCCAAAATGACATTACGAACCTGCTCCACTTCCGAAATTCCATTCCGACCCCGATAGTCGATTTTCCACTGCCGACCGGAAATTGTCAAAAACTAACTTTCGCCAATTCAAGCCTAATTCTACATCGGACATCAAAACCACATTCCGAACACACTCTTAAGTCCCAAATCACCTAACGAAGCTATCCAAACCATAAAATCTACATTCCGAGGTTGTTTACCAACAAGTCAACTTTCGATTGACTTTTCCACTATTGAACCAAGATAAGAGATTAAGTGTCTCATTTCTCTCCAAAAATCGCTCCGAACCTGAGCCAACCAATCTAACACAACGTAATTTAGATGAACCACATATAATGAAGTAGAAACGGAGGAAACAGGGCTAAACTCTCGAAACGACCGGCCGGGTCGTTACACTCCCCCAAACTTATTTTTTCGCCATTTGTTTCTCACGAGTGCTAAGGAAAGCTCGGTTGCCAAGAGAGGGTCACTATAGAACGAGTAAAGACTTGTAACGTGGTAATCGAATGAAAATTTCTTAGGCTCAAAAGGGTTGACTAAGGATAAAATCATTGGTGGGCCATGGAAGGTTTCAAAACGGGTCAAGAAGAACCTACAATCATTTCTCAAGCCAAGAAAACTTAGAATTTCGCCTAGAAACACATTCGGGGAAAGTTCTAGACCATTCGCACGGTACTTGGACTTGTAACAAAATATCTCACCTCTCACACAACCAGATTGTTAAAGAGGATAGAGTCGAGGGACCACAACAACCGTATTCAAGATTGAAAATCGCTAATGGTTCAACTAAACCACCTGATGATTGACTAAGTCAACACAAGAGTCACAGGGTCACTAACTAGAGTCATTTCTTTTCAAAAACTTGTTTTTAACCATAAGTGTGTAGTTAAGTGTGTTGGTACCAAGTGAAGCATGCTTGACCCTTATTTATTCATTATTGTTTTTAGGTAAAACATAAACAACGGACTCAATCCCTTAAGAAGGTTGTCATACCATCCATCGTTGGGAAGAGCCACCTGGTTCACGCAAAACCCACCTCTGGAAAGAACCGTGGCATTAAGAAAACCAAAGGCTTACTGCTCACGTAAAAGAAGCTACCAAATCAAAAAGAATCTACTAAAGTAAATAAGAAGCTAGACTATTAAGAAAAAAATAAAGAAGCTATGAAATAAACTACTGAAAGTAGCGAAAATGAATATAAAAACCAAGGGAAATAGAATATATACATCAAAAGAGAGAGAGAGAGAGGAATAAATACATAATGAAAGAGAAAATAAAGATAAAAGAGAAAGAGTATTAAAGTTATTACAGGCCAATGTCATCAAATCAAACCAAAATAGACCACCCCCTAAATAAAAACAAGCATTGTCCTCAATGCTTAGCAAAATCAAAACAAGGGAGGGTAGAGAGTAAAAGAAAACTCCCTATGTGGTGTCAGGGTGCATGGCAACATGATACGCTCAAATTACACCTAGGCGGTCGATGTCAAATATAATAACCCAAATAGGTTGGGGTCGAATCCCACAGGGAATAGGTGCAAAAAGATTACTTGAATAGTGTGAAACTTCACTTAAATCGTAATTCTATTTTGTGAGCTTAAAAATAGTGTTGTAATTATGTGTAGTAAAGAAAACTATTGTATTGTGAGAATGTAATTGATTTGATTAAGGAAATCAAGTTTGTGTCCTCATCAATGGAATGTAATGCTATCGGCCTTAATATGATATATTTCTAATGGAAGGTCCTTTGATATGCAAATGGTTTCTAAGTGACTACCCAATATTTCCCAATAGTTGGGTAGTATTTTCTCTTTATGATTTTCCCAAATAGAAAAGAGTTGAAATTAAGAATAACCAATTTATGCTAAATAGAACCCAATTATTCCTACGCGATTCTATTAAACAAGGTTTAACGCCTTGAGTTTTTGATATTCAATTGTATCAAACTCTAACCAACTTTTCCAAGTAAAGATAGAGTAAAATGGAATTAGTTAATGTTTGCAAACACCAACAATAAATGAAGCATGAGAAATGAATAAATATCAACCAACCATTATATATATATATATTCAATAGTAAACACCCATTCACATTACTCCCATTTAGGGTACACAATCTTAGTATTTAAAACTAGCTACTCATACTAGAATCCAAGAATAAAACAATAAATAAAGTCATAAGGCTTACAAAGGTACAAGATTCTCTCTTCAAAAGCTTCCATAACAATGGTGTATTCATTGCCTTCAATGTAGACTTTTTTTTAGACAAGATGTCTCACAAAACCCCCTAGTAAATCTATTTATAGTGGGCCAAAAGTCGGGGTCAAAGTTGGACAAAAATACCCCTGCAGAACACGTTTGCAACCGCATAATGGTCGCAGATCATGTATGCGGTCTGCAGACTTGCTAGGTCACCGCATAATTGCACGCCCAGTTTCCCAATTCCCCATCGCAGAACCATTATGCGGTCCGCATAGTGATTATGCGATCACAGACTTCATCGCAAATGTGCTCTCGTAGAATCTCCTATTGCAATTGTGCGGTCATTATGCGGTCCGCAGAAGCATTATGAGACCGCATAATATATCGCATATTCTTCTCTTCAATGGATGGAAAACCTGCTTCAGTTTGCGGTAGGTTCGCGGCCTGCACATCACTTCTGTGGTCGTAGACCTGCTGTATTTTGGCCTTTTATGGGTTTTTGACTTATTTTCTGTGTTTTTGGTTCTTCAAGTCTCGTACACTGCAAAACACCTAAACTTCATAAGAAATAACTAAAAATGCTTTAAAAGACGAGCTGAAGTCTATGTAATTAGTATCAAAAGTGCCGAAATTCTACGGCACATCACAGCATCACCACCCTCGGGCTCCTCCAACTGAATCTCATCAACCTCTGGTTAGGGAACAACAGGGTTGGAAAACATCTGAAGCATCTCCTCGGCAGTGTGGGAAGCAAGCTGGCTCGTCAGACTGGCCAGCTGGTGCCTCTGCTGATGATGCTACTGGGTCTGCTGGTACTGATGGATCTGTCCCCATCAGTAGGTCAAATGGTAAATCACCAGCTGCTGCAATCTTTTTCACCTCCTTTCTAAATCTGTCCACTGATTTCTTCGAATCCTGGGATTTCCTCATATTCTTCACCTATTTGCCCAACTCCTCAATAGCTCCCCCATGTGCCACTAGTGTATCCTAATGATCTTCTGGTTCTCCAGAATCTTCTTCAATGTTTCCTCCACTAACAGAGGGCCTGTGGTACTGCTGGGGTAGAAGACTGTGCTGCAAAAACATTGTATATGTCAGACAGCTTAGAATTGGTTTTCTGCATCCAGTTGTTGAGGCTCGCCAATGTTTGAGAGACTCACAGCGCAGTGAGTGGATAAGTGGATGAGACCGGTACTATTACTGATGCAGATGGTCTAGAAGATAAAGGTGGTGGCATGTTAGTTGTCTCGGTTGAAGGATCGACTGTTGTGGAAGGCATAGGAGCTACATGGGCACTGTAGATGGCTCAGCAGTAGACTCCATAACCACCACTTATGGCTCATCAGACTGACCAACAGTGGTAGTTGCCTTACCCTTGAACTTTGGGTTGTCCGCACCTTGCAAGGAGTACCATGAGAAGGGCTTCTTGGCCCGCACTTTTTATCAAAACTCCTCGGCTCCACCTTTGCATCTGTGAAATATTTTGTGAGGGAGTTGGGATATGGGTAGGATCTTTCACCTTTTCGGACAACCACTGACATGTTGCCGACATGATGGCATCCATATTGATTGGGTACCCGGCCATAATAGATGCCACCAAAACTGCTCGGGGATTGGAAGATTGTTCTCATTCCTTCTTGGGTCAATACAACTACATACAAAAGATTTCCACCCTTTTGCTTCAAAATTTAGGGTGGCCCGTGTAATAGAAACCCCTGCTGTGATCCATGGTGGCGGTGGTCCTAGAGTAGCCAAAATCTATGCTAACCAAGGGCGAGTTGCATTACCCATAGCAAGCTTCTCCATGTACCGGATGACCTCTACCTCCTCGAATCCCAGGTATGTGTTCAAAGTGCTCTGGTTGAATCTAACTTTCAAATTTCTCACTTTAGTCACCTTGGTACCCTTCTTGATGTGACCACATTGACATAAAACTCCCATACCAAGTCCTCTTTTGCATCCATGATAGGCTGGGTGAACCACATCCACCCCTTTCGCTCCCGAAACTGCTTTAGGACATTTGGATTGTATTTATCCAAATCCTTCATTAAGAACTGTTGCTCGAGTCTGAGCGATCTCTGGGACCACCACTCTCTAAACCTTGTGAAGGCTGTCAGACTCACAAATCGATCTTCCCACACTTCCTTCTTCTTCGACCTTTCTAGGCCGCCCACTCGAGTGTCACCTCCCCTACCATCATTAGGAACATCATCATAATCATCTAATACAATAGGTGCAGGAGGAGTATGTGTAGAGGAGGGCTCTGAACCCTGGATTTCAGCATCCAAACCCTCAGAAAAACTGGATGTGGTGGACGGTTTGTCGCGCAGTTGGTATCTCCTAGTGGATTGTGGTGATTGGGATTGGGCCTCAAGCTGTAAGTCCACTAAATGAACCTCGGAGGCTTCCCTAGACGGGGCATACGAGCTAGATTCTGAGGGCTATGTGGCCCTTCCTCTCCCAGTGGTCGACTTTTTTGCTATGGCTTTTTATTGCACTCCCAGTGGGTGAGTGCCCTTTCCTCGACCTCGGGAGGGTTCACCCCTCCCTTTAGATGTATCGCCTTTGCGTCGTGATTGAACCATTGTCTGCAATACAAGGCACATAAGTCAGTTAGAATTCAAAACAGTGTTAGCAGTTGCAGCAAAATAGTGTACAAAAGAGACACGTGGACCGCACAAAATTGAGTGCGACCACAGATTGTCATGTGCGGACCCCACATTTTCAAAGTGTGGTTGCACATCCTAAAGTGCAGAACGCACAATTTTGAGTGTGTCCACACAATCCCAAGTTCAGACTACTGGTTCTCTGATGTTCCAAAGTGCGGTTGCACATAGTTTTCTACGGAATAATTTTTCTGCGGAAAGCAAAATATTGAGTGCGGTCCGCACTTTACATGCATCACATTTTTCCGTAACTCACTATCTGCGTACTGCAACATTTGAAATCATACGGAACTGACTTTAGATTTTGCAATTTTTTGCACAATTTAAACATGGTATAACAAACTAAACATGATGAATGATCTACCCAGTCCCCAATGAGCATACATGACATTACCTACACAATTTTAAGCCCATATGAAGAAAATTTGACATTTTAGGCCTAATAATAACTATACTAATGAAGAACAAAAATTAAGGAAAATTGAAAAATCTAAACATGAATTGAACATACCAGTGACGAAGGATGCAGGTGAGGATCTAAATTGATGAAATGAATAAGGAGTGTGAACTAATTTGTTGTGCACTGTGCTTGCTTAGGTCTCAAAAAATCAGAGTGTGTAAAGTTGTGAATAGTGCATTGATGTTCTATTTATAAGTTAACCAAGTCAGTCAAAATTTTGAGCTGAGTGCCGCGGCACAATTTTGAGTGCGGTCCGCACTCTATACCTGGACCTTGATGAAGTTCTGTGGTCCGCACAAAAGTGAGTGCGGCCGCAGAATGGCCTTTTCTCTGAAACTCAAACTTTAAAGAGTTTCACATTTTTAGTCTCCAGTTGTGCGGTTGCATTCATTATTGTGCGGTCCTCACAATAAGTATGCGGTTGCATTCATTATTGTGCGGTCCTCACAATAAGTGTGCGGTTCGCACTTTTCAACACTTGGCCAATCTTTTTAGCAAAGTCCCTCCCATGCACACTCATTCTTGAAATTCAATTCAAAACCATTAGCTTAATACAAAACCTATCTAACAAAGAAGAAAATGAAAAATGAAAAGAAACATGGGTTACCTCCTAAGAAGTGTCTGATTTAACGTCGCGACACGACGCAGATTACGATCAATCACTTGAAATGAATTAACGCCACGATGTGGCCATCATCAACTTTACCAAGATAATGCTTCACCTGGTGACTATTGACTCTAAACACTTCATCATTTTTGTTCTTCAAGTCTAGTGCACCAAAGGGTGTCGCATTCACAACCTCAAACGGACCACTCCACTTAGACTTCAACTTTCACGGGAACATCCGTAACCGAGAATTGAACAATAACACAAGAACCTTCTTTGAACTCTTTGTTATGGATGTACTTATCATGGAGGTACATCATCTTATCCTTATATAAGGACGAACTAGTATACGCATGGTACTGAATTCATTAAGCTCATTCAATTGTGTCACCCTCAAGTTGGCGGCAACGTTCCATTCAAGATTAAGCTTCTTCAATGCCCACATAGCCTTGTGCTCAAGTTCCACCGGAAGGTGACAAGCTTTCCCGAATACTAACCGGTATGGAGACATACCAATCGGTATTTTTCAAGCCGTCCTATAAGCCCAAAGAGAATCATTAAGTTTCCTTGACCAATCCATCTGGTTGGCATTCACTATCTTTGACAAAATACTCTTGATCTCCCGGTTGGAGACTTCCACTTGCCCGCTTGCTTGAGGGTGATAGAGGGTTGACACTTTGTGAGTAAGGTATCAAAAGCTTTGTTTCAAAAGTGATATCCCCCATCACTAATAATGGACCTTGGAGTACCAAATCTCTTAAAGATGTTCCTTTTCAAAAATGCCACCACACTTCGAGCTTCATTTGTTGGGTAAAGCCACGACTTCAACCCACTTTGACACATAATCCACAACTACCAAAATGTAAGTTTTCCCACAAGATCTCATGAACAGACCCATGAAATCAATGCCCTACACATAAAAAATGTCAATCTCCAAGATGGTGGTGAGGGGAATCTCATTTTTGTTAGAAATCCCACCGTCCCTTTGACATTCATCATAACGCTTGACGAGATCGCTAGTGTCCTTGTAAAGGGTAGGCCAATAGAATCCACAACTCAACAATTTTGTAACCGTTCTCTCTCCACCATAGTGTCCACCATATGATGAAGAGTGGCAAGCCTCAAGAATTTCCACTTGTTCTTCCTCCAGTACACATCGTCGAATCACACCATCGGTACAAATCCGGAAGAGATCCGGCTCATCCCAATAATAGTCAAGGCAATCCCGTTTGAGCTTCTTCCTTTGGTTTGAAGAGAACTCATTCGGTACAATACAACTCACAAGATAATTTTCTAAGTCGGCGAACCATGGGATCTCGGTCATTGAAATGGATAGAATTTGCTCGTCGAGGAAGGAATCATTTATCTCAAGGCCGTCATGTGGTCTCCCATCCTCCTCCAAAATGAGACAAGTGGACCGCCACTTGGTTTTCACTACCCTTGTGGTCTTGAATCTCTAGATCAAAATCTTGCAATAGAAGCACCCACCGCATTAAACTTGCCTTTGAGTCTTTCTTGCTCATCAAATACCGAAGCACCGCATGATTGGTGTGAACAGTCACCTTTGTACCCATCAAGTATGGGCAGAACTTCTCCATAGCAAAGACAATAGCAAGGAGCTCTTTTTCGGTCAACTGTGTAGTTGACTTGGGCATCATTTATGGTCTTATTAGCATAGTAGACCGGATGGAAGATTTTGTTGATACGTTTCCCCAAAACTGCTCCAACCGCCAAATCACTTGCATCACACATGAGCTCGAAAGGCAAGCTCCAATCCGGTGCGGTGATAATAGGAGTAGTAGTCAATTTGAACTTGAGCAATTCAAATGCCTTCATAAAATCTACGTTGGAATGGAACTTGGCATCCTTCTCCAAAAGTTTACACAAGGGTTCACAACCTTAGAAAAGTCCTTGATGAATCGGCGATAGAACCCCGCATGACCCAAAAAGCTCCTCACTCCCACCACGGATGTAGGGGCGGGAGTTTAGATATCACCTCTATTTGGCCTTGTCGACCTCAATACCATACTTTGAAATTTTGTGGCCGAGGACAATGCCTTCCTCGACCATGAAGTGACATTTCTACTAATTCAAAACCAAGTTTGTCTCCCCAAATCTTCCCAAAACCTTATCCAAGTTGTTCAAGCAATCATCAAAAGAGTTTCCGACCACGAAAAATTCATCCATGAAGACCTCAAGAAAGTCCTCCACCATGTCGGTGAAGATGGCCATCATACACTGTTAAAAAGTCATCGGTGCATTGCATAACTCAAATGGCATCCACGAGAATGTGAAAGTACCATAGGGACAAGTGAAAGTAGTCTTCTCTTGGTCCTCGGAAGTAATTATAATTTGATTGTAGCCGGTATATCCATCAAGGAAATAATAGAATGCTCGATCGGCCAACCTATCAAGCATTTGATCAAGGAATGGAAGTGGGAAATGATATTTCCTTGTGACTTTATTGAGCTTCCAATAGTCCATACACACTCTCCACCCGGTGACCGTTCTTGTGGAGATCAACTTGTTCTTGCCATTTTTTAGCACAACCATACCCCATTTTTTTGAGACACATCGTACCGGAGAGGTCCACAGCTATCAGAAATGGGGTAAACAACCCCGGCATCCAACCATTTTATGATCTCCTTCTTCACCACCTCTTGCATTGATTCATTTAATCTTCTTTGATGTTCAATAGAGGGTTTGGAATCCTCCTCCAAAATGATCTTGTGCATGCAAAAGGTGGGGCTTATACCCCGAATATCCGCCAATATCCATCCGATAGATTTCTTCCTCTTTTGTAGCACCGCCAAAGTAGAGGCTACCTGCACGTTAGTCAAGCAAGAGAAAGAATAACCGGTAAAGTAGAACATGGGCCAAGAAACTCATACCTGAGATGTGGAGGCAATGGCTTTAACTCCAAAGTTGGAGGTTCCTCGATTGAGGGTTTTGTTGTAAGAGTCTTTCGGCTCTCAAGATCTAAGGACAATTTTCAGGGTTCGTAAGTGTATGACCCCATTCCTTGCAATGCATTGACACATTCCACTTAGCATTCCTTCTCATCATCATCATGGTTAAGCAATACAGCCTCCAAAGTATAATCCACATTCATCATGGCACCAGCATCATCAACAATCACCTCGGTCACTAAGTCCACAAACGGACAAACTTCATTGTTATTCGGTTGCCTTATAGATTTGCATACATGGAAAATCACCTTTTCATCGCCCACCCGGAAGGTGAGCTCACCGGCTTCCACATCAACAAGAGCCTTCCCCATAGCAAAGAAAGGTCTAACTAAGATAATAGGCACCTCATAGTCCACTTCACAATTAAGAATCACAAAGTCCGCTGGAAGGATGAACTTATCAACACGAACCAACACATCATCACTAATACCCAATGGTCCCTTCATAGTACGATCCGCCATTTATAACCTCATATATGTGGGTCTTGGTTTCCCAATTCCCAAATTTTTGAACACCGAGTAGGGCATCAAATATACTCGCCCATAGATCACATAGAGCTTTGGCAAAGTCGGCGCTCCCAATAGTGCAAGGGATTGTGAAAGAGTCGGGATCTTCCAATTTCGGATCCATTAAGTGCAAAATAGCACTCACTTGACGTGTCATCTTGATAATATCACAACTCACTCATATTTTCTTTGTCACCAAATCCTTCATGAACTTTGCATATCAGGGCATTTGTTCGAACGCCTCAACCAATGACACATTAATGGATAAACTTTTCATCATGTCAATAAACTTCTTGAATTGGTTCTCACTATTTTGTTTGGCGAGCCTTTGAGGGTATGGAGGATGAGGCTTTGGCATTGGTGACTTGGCCTTTGGCACTACCAGCTCCGGTATGTCAACCACGTGTTCCCTAGACGGATTCACTTCTTCTTGTGTCTCCTCCACGTTTTCATCAATATCAATTATCACTTCTTCATTTAGCTTGAACCACATTGCTTGGAATTTCATCTTCTTTAATCACTACATCATCATCCACAACTCTTCTTTGGTTTGAGGTTGTTGCCTCCCCCCCTTTTCCACTCCTAGTGGTTACGGCCATTACATGTCCCGTGTTGTTCCCACTCTTTGGGTTCACCACTGTGTCACTAGGTAGTGTCCCCTTAGGATGAGTGTTTAAAGCTTGCAAGATTTTCCCTAATTGAACCTCCAAATTGCGGATTGAAGTGTTGTGAGAAGCTAGTTGAGCATCGGAGTCGGCATTTTTCTCCATCGTTTGTTTGAATATATTTTCAATTTGTCCCATCTCAGTATTGGAAGAGCTAGAACCATGAGACGGATAAGGAGGCGGGTTGTTTGGTTGTTGATACGTCGGGGGCCTTTGAAAGTCTGACCCCCGATCCCTTGGTTATTATTCCAACCCCCTTGGTTGTTGCCTATCCAATATCCTTGATTGTTTCCACCCCAATTTCCTTGGTTCCCTTGATTATTCCAATTGCCTTTATTATTGTTCAAATTACTTTGATTGTTGTTACCACCACTCCAATTGCCTTGGTGGTTTTGATTGTTCCAATTTTCTTTGTTTCCTTGAGATCGTCATTGTTGTTGATTCGAGCCTTGAGAATTGTTTATTTTCCCTTGATAGTTGTTCACATACTGCACTTCTTCCTCTTGCTCATTGTATGATTCGTCTTGGTCAAACCCACTATCATCTTGCACAAATTGCTCCACATGGTTTAGCACTTGTTGACCCTTTTTCCTTCTTTTGTTCACCATCATATTCACACCTTATATTTCATTCACTTGCTTAGGGCCTTGAACTTGTTGAAGTTGAGCTTTGGCTAATTGATTCATTGTGGTCATCAACTCGGTAATTTCTGGCCATGATCATGCAATTCCTTGTGTAGGTGAATCACATTTGAATCACCTTGAGAAACATTAGCTATACTTTGACATATCGATGAAGTATACGCCATTTCATTTAAAATTTCACAAGCTTCGGCATATGGCGTTGTCATGAAATTCCCACCGGCAAGTTAGTTGACCACGTATTGATTGGTAGTGTTGATCCCCCCTGTAGAAGGTTTGTTGAATCATAGCCTCAGTCATGTCATTATTCGGGCACTCTTTCACCATGGTACGGTACTCTCTCAAATCTTGTGCAAAGGCGCATTGGGTTCTTGCTTGAATGCTAGAATCTCATACTGGAGAGTAGCCATATGACCAAGAGAAAAGAACTTGGCAATGAAGTTTTCTGCCAATTTATCCCATGTATGGATTGAATGGTTTGGGAATCTTTCTAACCAATCCAAGGCCTTCCTCTGTAGAGAGAAGGGAAATAGCCTCAACCTTAGAGAATCCTCAAAGACGTTGGTCTGTTTACTCCACCAGCAAGTGTCCACAAACCCCTTCAAGTGTTTGTATGCATTTTGACTCGAAGCCTTGGTGAAGAATTCCCGCTGCTCTAGCAATGTGAGCATAACATTGGTGATTTGGAAGTTGCCCGCCCTAATGCGGGGAGGGACTATGGAACTTGTGTATCCTTCATTTGGCAACACCCATTGTGGAGCCGCTCTTGGTGGAGGTGGGGAAGGGATGGGAATATTATCATGAGGCGATCGGCCTTGCCTATTTACTTGAGGTTCAAGAGGAACCTCATCACCTTGGTCATCGTCCACTTCCTCCCCCAAAGGCAAGTTTTCGAGAAGATTATTATTGAGAGCCATTTTTGTACCTACAATCGATTCACAAAAAGGTTAGTAATTCGGAAGAAAAAGAAGACAAGTCACACACTAAACCAAATATATAGCTAAATCTATTTTTAGCTCCCCGGCAACGACGCCAAAAATTGATGTCGCCAAAATTCACACCACTAATTGGGATTGTGAAGCAGTCAATGCTATTACAATTACCCAACGTGAGTCGGTGTTGATTACTCATAGAGATTATATTGGATTAGGTATATATCTAGACTAAGTGTATGACGTGCCCAAAATGCACTTCCACATACTTGGTTGTTTCTTTTTTACTTCTAATTTTTATGTTATTACTTGTAAATGAAAATATAAGGAACGATATTTTTGGTTTTGTTGTTTTCAATTTTATAAAAGATCTAGGGTCGTGACTTCCACCTAGGTGGTTACCTAACGGATTGTAGGTTTTAGTTCAGGTTTGGTTGATCAGGGTGTAATATAGCAATCACACGCGATTACCCACTTGATAACTCTCAGTAGTTAGAGTGGTTTTTTCCCAATTTGGCTTTCTCAAGTCCAAATGGGTAATTCACAAAAAAGTGATAGATGCTCAAGTCGGGTCTTACTATCTCTAGATTTTACCCTTTAATTGGGGCTATCAATTTCTTGAGTTCACCCCAATATCCCGTTAGCCTAGTTTTCCTAGACTTAGTCTCTCTTTCTCAAGTAGAGACTAGGTCAATTAGGCTTGAATCAATGTTGCAACTATTTATTCTAAAACTGAAGTAAGAACTAGGCTAAATATCACTCACCCAATTAAAAACAAGCCCTAAATTAAACACTCATTAGGCACCCACACTAGGGTAGGGTCATAACCCTAGCTAAGACATTTGCTACTCATAGATAAAATTGAAGAAACTAAATAAGAAAAGAAGATTAAACTCATAATAGACGATAAATAGAAGAAAATTCAATGTTAAAATGATAAACTAATACAACGTTACCCAAAACAGTAAAGGAAAAACACCTATCTATTTTCTAGTCTTCAAACTTAACCTAAATTTGACAAAAAGGACTATTTATACCCAGCTGAAATTATCAAACAAAATTGCCCCTGCGGAAATTCTGTGGCCGCACAATTCTGTGTGCGGTTTTGGGGCCGCACAATTCTGGGTTGTGGCCAAAATTCTTTAGATTCTGCAGACCACACATTTCTGAGTGTGGCCGTACTCTTAAACTTGAGCTTGACATGAGAGGCTTCTGTGGACCGCATATTTCTGAGTGCAGCTGTACTTTTGAATTATACGGCCGCACAAAAATAGTGTGTTTTGCACTTCTTCATGGACCCAGAATCCCACCTCTCTGAACCTCATCTTCTGTGGCCGCACAATAATTGTGCGGTCCGCACTTTGCAAAGGAAATCTGTTAGAGGTTCTTCATTATCTGCGGCCGCACTCAATATTGTGCAGTCCGCACTTTGCTCTTTTTGCTTTGTTTTAGTCCTTGTCCGAAGTTGATTTTCATCTTTTTAACTCATATTCCAACATTCCTGCAAGAAAGCACACTTCATCGGTTTTTGGGAATACGTTTAAGCAATTTTGAGCTAAAACGAAAGTAAAAGAGTGCAAATAAGTAGTCAAGATCCCTACTTATCAGTGGTACTGGTGGTCATCCACCTGATCCGTTTGCACGTGTCCTCACCATCTATGAGAGAATAGAATAATAGAAGTTTTGTTCCCAAAATCAACAAATTTTCACGACAAGAATACAAGAACGTGGAGTTTTCCTAAGGGTTCGGTGGCCTCTCGAAGATAAGTACAAATGACTTCGTACCGATCCGCAAGACTCTACTAAACATGCTCATGACTTGTGAGACCTATGTAACCTAGGCTCTGATACCAACTTGTCACGATCCAAAACTCAACATGTTGTGGTGGTGCTTATCATGATACTAGAAAGCTGACAACTCACACATACCAACATTTTTAAATTCAAAATATACCGAAACAAGTTTAAGGAAGTAATAATCTCATAAAACTGGATGAAAACACCTCAACTCAATACAAAAATTTTCCCAAAACTCGGGTGTCACTAAGTACATGAGCATCCATACAATAACAGTTTGATACAATGTCTAAGAAAGTAGAAAAGAATAAGTAAAACTAAGAGACAGGGGAGGAGAGTCAAGGTCTGCGGACGCCAAGGCAACTACCTCGAAAATCTCCAAAAAGCTGAAGCTCCAAGATCAACAACCACTATGCCCAGAAACACCTGGATCTGCACACGAAGTGCAAAGTGTAGCATGAGTAGAATTAACTCAATAAGTAATAAGTCTAATTTTTGGACTGAAAGCAATGATGAGTCCGAACGATACAATCCAAATATAGAATTAAACAGTATGGAAATTTAAAGAACATATGACAATAATATCTCAGAGAAACTCATAATTTGCAGGTACCAGTATAGGAATGTAGACATGCTTCCAGGTTTAACAGTTAAACTCAAAACATATAAAATATGTCAAGCCTGAATGATATGAAGAATATGACACACACACACACACACACACACACACACACACACACACACACACACATATATATATATATATGTGTATATATATATATATATATATATATATATATATATATATCTACATGCCAATATGCATATCATATGTGATGCAACACAATGGAAGTCTCGCGTACTCATACTCTCCGAGTAATCAACCTGATTGTCTCATTTCTCACTCATCAAACTCAATCACTTAGCACTGTACGATACCCGCTGCAGGATGCGGCCCGATCCCGTCATGATTTATAGAAATTGCTCATTGTGGGTGTGCAGACTCCATAGGGGCTGATCCAGCCCAAGCGCTAATAGATAGCCCGATCCCATCGCGAATCAATAAATATCTAGTATGGCATGCATCCTAATCCTACCATGAGTCAAAAGTACCCGTTGCGGGCTGTAGTCGGATCCCATCAATATCACTCACAGACAAGCCCTTGGCCTCACTCAGTCATCAATCTCTCCAGTCTCTCGGGCTCACAACACTTATGATAAGCAACACAAATCAATGATACATGATGTCACAATGTATGAGAACAGAACCGAGATATAATATGCATGATGAATCTGACTGAGTACACAACTGTAATTAAGCCAATAACTCAACAGCAAAGAACGATCATTGTGGGTCCCAATAGCACCATCACATAGCCTAAACATTATTTCTAACATAAATCATAGCTCATATGATCTAACATATAGAGTACAATAATAATATTAAGGTAAGATAACTACACAGTTCCACCTAATCGACTGAATCACATTTACTACGGTGCACGCCAATATGTCTGTCACCTAGCATGCGTGTCACCTCAATACCAATCACATCGAACATAATTTCAGGGATTCATACTCTCAGAACCAAGTTTAGAAGTGTTACTTATCTCAAATCATGCAAATCTCTAATCCAACAAGCCCTTGCCTCGCGAATCGGCCTCTGAACACCTCAAATCTATCACAAAATCAACTTAAGATATAGGAAATAATTCCATATGAAAATGCTAAGTTCTTAATCAAAAGTCAAAAGTCAACCCCGGGCGCATGTATCGGAATCCAATAAAAGTAACAAAATCCCAAATCCCATAAAACCACGAGTTCAACCATATCAAATTTACCAAATTCTGACACTGAATCGTCACTCAAATCCCCAAATTTAACTTTTCAATCCCTAGCCTAAATCCCAATATTCCACCTCAAAAACACACAAACTAGGTGGGAAATTCAATGAGTAAACAATATTATTGCATAAAAATGATCATGAGTGACTTACCTCAAGAAACCCCTCGAAATTCCTCTCAAAAATCGCCTTAATCCGAGTTTACAAAGTCCAAAAATGATAGAATCTCGGAAACCCTTCGAAATATAAACTGCCAGTGCTTTCGCACTTGCGACCCACTTAACCGCATCTGCCGTCTCGCAGGTGCGTCAAATCCTCCGCTTCTGTGGTTTCCCCTGGGGCCCCTTCCTTCGCTTCTGCGACAAAACATGCGCATATGCGAGTCCGTATTTTCATAACTTCCAACGCACCTACGCTCCCCAGCCTCCTCAGTGAGCTTCTGCATATGCTCCCAATACGACGTATCTGCAATCTCGCAGGTGCGGAAAATAACCTAGAACCTGTAACCATTTCCCACTTCCTTCCAGTCCTCTTCTGCGATGCCATCCACGTACCTACGACCTCGCACTTGCGACCACGACCTTCGCAGGTGCAATCACACTCGTCCAAGTCTGCCCAACCATGCTTTAACTTCCAAATTCGATCCATTAACCATCTGAATCCACCCGAGACCCCCGAGACCTCAACTAAATATACCAACAAGTCCTAAAAATAATAAGAACTTAGTCGAGGCCTAAAACCACATCAAACAACATCAAAAACATGAATCGCAGCCTAATTTAATCCTAATGAACTTATGAATTTATAGCTTCTACATTCGATGCCGAAACCTATCAAATCAACTCCGATTGACCTCAAATTTTGCACACAAGTCATAATTGACACAACGGATATATTCTAACTTCCAAAAACAAAATCTGAGCCTGCCAACCCCGAAGTCAACTCTCGATCAAACTTCTCAACTTTTCAAACATCTAATTTTCAACCTTTCATCATTTCAAGCCAAATTCTACTACGGACCTCCAAATCACTATCCGGACTCACTCCTAAGTCCAAAATTACCCTACGGGGTTATCAAAACCATCAAAACTCTATTCCAGAGCCGTTTACATATAAGTCAACATCCAGTCAACCTTTTCAACTTAAGCTTCCAACATTGAGACTAAGTATCTCAACTCATTCCGAAACATCCCCCGAACCAAACCAACTACCCTGAGAAGTCATATAATGGAAATTGAGCATAAAATAAGTAGTAAATAAGGGAACAAGGCTATAACACTAAAAATGACAGGCCGGGTCATTACAAACCTCTTATGTCAGTTAACTGACCATGCTTGTATCTTCTATGATGAACTTAAGAATATAATAGATTATTTTTTGTTTTAAATAAACTCTTAAATCTTCAAGGGTCATATATTCTTGTTCAAACTAAAAAGGATGCATGGTATATAACTTGTGAAAAATAAAGTAATGAAACTATAAAATCGAAATAAATATTATCCTAAATATATTAAAATTGATGATTGAGATTTTTTCCTTTATTAAGTGACAATAATCGTCTTTTCAAATACTTTATATTTTTTATTTAACTTTTATTTTATAGCTCAAATATAATTTTTAAGTTTAAAATGTATGAAATTTTCTTAAACTTTTGTATTCATTGACACAGGATACACACGTGACGTGCCCACCCTAAGACTTAGAAGTGGAAATCAGGTTGGTCGGATGGGTGGGTTAAAAAGGGTAATGCAAAAATGAATAAAAGATTCGATCCGCCCATATTTAATACGTATAGAAATAGGTTAACCGATGGATAATATGGATATTCATATTATTTGTAACTACTTCAAAGTGTTCACTTTAGGGAGAATTTTTAGTCCCTCGAATTTGAGGAACCCCCAATTTGAGTCTTTGCAAATGTAAAAGTTAAGCCCATTGGTTATCCATTAAGTATTCATTTTTAGTGGATACTATGGATCTTATTCATATTTGATCTATTTTTAGAAAGTTCATTATTTAACTTATTTTTTAGTAATTAATATAAATGGATGATTATTTTTTTTATCAAATTTTGCCACTGCTACTAAGACTAATTCACATAAGACCCAAAAAAAAGGGCGGAGTGCACTAGTCGCAACTTTTATCTACCTATTTAAAACATATGTATAATTTCCAATGTGTTTAAATATTGGCGAGTTCATCTAAATTTCAGGACTAAATATCCCAAATTTTTGAGCTACTGATTTGAAATTCAAGACTTATTGTCCTAAATTTTGAGATGCTAATTTAAAATTCCGGACTAAGTGTCCTGAATTTCTAAACTGTTAACTTGAAATTTAGAACATAAGAGTTGAATTTCTGGACAAAATTTTTGAACTTAAGGACACGATGATGTGAAGTTTGGACTTTAAGCTTTAAACTTAAGGAGCTTGTGTCATGAAGTTTTAGTAAATTGTTGATCTTTAACTATATTGTAAACTATGGATATATCTTAAACAGTATGCTTAAAAGTGGTTACATGGTGTCAAAAAAAAAAGATAAGGGGCCATTTGTGGACAAAAGAATGAAATTCAAAAATAGTCAGATTTACAAGTGGTCATTCAAAATTAGCCACAGTTTCAAAAGTAATCGAAATTTAGTCACTTTTCATGTAAAGATAAATCTGAACGAAAACACTATTCACAATCCGGAAAATACTCCAGCATAATATGTTGGAATTCAAGTATATATACTGGAACTCTTGTATATTATACTGGATTTCCAGCAAAGTATACTGGAACTCCAGTCAGCAAAGTATACCGGTCCGGCATAATATGATGGAAGTTCATACACATGTGCTCGAATCTCCAGTATATTATGCTGGAACTTTCCGCGTGTTGAGTTCCAGCATAATATGCTGGAAGTTCATACACATGTGCACTGAAATCCGGTATATTATGCTGGACCGGTCTTTGTTATACCAAAATAATGGCTATTTCTTAATGACTTGACAAACGTTGGCTATTTTTGAATGGCCAATCCGAAAACTGGCTAGCCCGTGCTATTTTTACGTCCCAAACTTACAAGCCCAAAAGCCTCAAATTTATGGGCAAATTATGCTATATACCTATAAAAGATAAAATATTTATCCTTATCTACCCATGTCCATTTCTTTTACATCTTATACCTATGCGGCACATTCATTTTACCCAATATACCCATTTTTATCTTTTCCATTGTTTAGCATGAAAGTTCATGTTCTCAAATTCATATGCGCCTTTGTTGTATCTTTTAAGTGCATCATATTTTTCAGTATATTTTATCATCTTATCATAGTAATACTAATTAAAAATAATATAATATAATTCGAGAACATGAGTATATAATATTATAATAATATATGAACCTGGAGAGCACAAAAGGATATCGTTATTATTATTATTTGTAACGACCAGACCAGTTATTTTGTGTTCTAGAACCCTGTGCCCCTAAATGAGACTTCCCGTATTTGCTTTTACTGATTTATAACTTGCGGGGGTGGTTGGTTCAGGATATGGAGGAGTTGGGGTGGTATAGGAACACTTAGTTCCTTAAGATTGGCCTTCATGGTCAAGTTTGACTTCGGTCAACATTTTTAGTAAACGACCTCAGAATCGATATTTGAAAGTTCCAGTGGTTCGTATGATAATTTCGGACTTGGGCGTATGTTCGGAACGGGTTTCGGATGACCCGAGAGCGTTTCGGCGCCAAATAGTGAAATATGATTCTTTAAGTTCAAAAATTTAGGTTTGGAACGTGTTTTGTGGTATCGAGGTCCGAATAGAATTTCGAGATCGGGAATAGTCCTGTCATGTCACTTATGACTTGCTCGCAAAATTTGGTGTCATTCTAAATAGTATAGGTATGTTTCGGCATGTTGAAAGCAAATTCAAGAACTTAAAGTTCTTAAGTTGGACTTAGTTGGTTTTGGGGTATGATTCTTGGATTTAATGTTGTTTTAGACATTTTGAAGGCTCGAGCGAGTCCGTATTATGATTTAGAACTTGTTGGTATATTTGGACGAGGCCTCGGGTGGGCCCGGATGCCATTCAGACATCGCGCGAGGCAAACCAAGCTCTAAAAGAGCTGCTGGTGTATCAGATCTGGTGCGACCGCACCTGCGAAAGACCAGCCGCAGGTGCGAGACCGCAGAAGCGATCGAAGCCTTGCAGGTGCGGCCTTAGAGGAGCTGCCTAATTTCCGCAGGAGCGGGCCTTTTCCCGCAGAAGCAGAGCCGCAGGTGCGGGCTCCATTTCGCAGGTGCGACCCCCTGGCCTTCTTCTCCTCTTCTGTAGGTGCGAGCACTGGCTCGCAGATGCGAGACCGCAGGTGCGGTCCTTGAGCCGCAGGTGCGAAAGTCCTGGAGGCAGTGAAGTTGTTTTAAATGCGGGACTTAGACATTTTTAGGCCATTTCTTTCACATTTGGACGATTTGGGGAGCTTTCAAAGGAGAGATTCGACCTAGCATCGTGAAGTAAGTTAATTCCTACTTAAAAGTAAGATTTATACTTGAGTTTTGGGTAGATTAACACACAAAAATTATGGAAATCATGGGTTACAGTAAAAACTTAGGGTTTTGAGAAAAATAAGTTTTAAACAAGAAATTTGTTATGGAATCATGCAAAAGCTATATAATATTGATCCTTAGGTTATGGGTAACTATTTCCCCTGAAAATTTCCGGAATCCGAACATGTGGGCCCGGGGGTATATTTTAGGATTTTGCAAACAGGTTGGGATAACCATTCAAATAGGAGAATTGTGGACTTTTGAACATAGATTGATTTATTTATATAATGTTTGGCTAGTTTCAAGATCTTGGGCGGTGAATTTGGAAATTCGGGCGCATTCTTGACCCGGGAAGTAGGCTCGAGGTAAGTCTCATTTCTAACCTTGTAAGAGGGAATTGTCCCCGTAGGTGAAATAACAAATTATATGGTGCTATCTGTGGGGGGGCTACGCACGCATGAAGTGATGAGAGTCCGTGCATAGCTACTATTATGTTTATGTCGGGGAGTTTATGATCCACAAGCACGCTTTACGTGTCGTATCTTGTAATCTAAATGATAAATTTAGAATTTCTTGGCATCATTGAATTAATTAAATGGATATTTAATAAGGTCACCTATCATTATTTAATTTTTTGGTTTTTCTTTGGAAGAATATTCCCAAATAAACCCCTGATTTTTCTACTAAATGTGTTTATATATGAGTACTTGAGTCGCATGTATAATCCGCGAGCAGAGTAACTCTATTATTTATTTTGATTGCATCGCATGTACGATTCGCGAGCGCGGGTAATAGATGCATATATGGTTTGCGCCGTTCAACCCTTCGACAGTGCACATTTATTATGTCGTTGGATCGGCCGGACGTTCGCGGCATGTTATTTACTTGCTAATTGTTTAGTACTCTGTGGTTGTTTAACTGTTAATTACCCTGGAAAATGAATTAGCAACTTGTATGGTAGGGAATCCGACATATAAGGATATATGAAGGGAGATTTGATGTTCCTGCCTTTACTACTTATCCATAATTTTTCATTCTTGCTTAGACTTATATTTAAACGTATAATGTTGACCCTAGCAAGTGTCAAGTCGACCTCTCGTCACTACTTCTTCGAGATTAGACCGGATATTTACTGGGTACATATTGTTTATGTACTCATGCTACGGTTTTGTACTTAATTGTAAAGGTTCTGAGGTAGGTGCATCTGGGTATCAGTCTGGAGCTCGTCCTTGATTGCACTAGGTTGAGGCTTCACGGTGAGCTGCTTCTCCTGATGACATTCAGCAGCATTTTAGAGTCTTTCTTTTGCTATTTCTGTCTATATCCCCTCAGATAGTAGGATAGACCTTTATTTCTTTTGATTCTACTCTACTAGATACATGTAGACTTGTGACACCAGTTCCTGGCACACACATTGGTAGACTATTCTTTTGGTGATGTAATTAATTAAAAATGACTTTTGGTCTTCGTAAATTGATTGCCCTGCTACGTGTTATGTTCCATGCGTAGTGGCTAAATTATTTTTTCTGAAATAAGGGAAGGATTTAATGGAAATCAAACTACATTCACTAGGTAATCAGTGTTGGCTTTCCTGACGACGGTGTTGGGCGCCATCGCGACCTGGATTAGGATTTGGGTCGTGACAACATGGTATCAGAGCTCTAGGTTCACGTAGGTCTCACGAGTCACGGGCAAACCCGTTAGAGTCTTTCGGATCAGTACGGAGACGTCTGTATTTATCTTCGGGAGGCTATAAGGTGTTAGGAAATCTCTCTTTATTCATCTTCCCTCGTGTAGTTGATGGTATGCTAAATCTCACTCTTCTATTCTCTTGCACATGGTGAGGACGCGTACATCGGATATTCCAAACCAGGGAGGGGCCGTTACCCCCGGCGTCAGAGGTCGAGGGAGGGAACTGGCCCGAGGTAGGGGACGAGGGCGTCCCAAAGCTGCCCCAGTTACACCGCCAGTGGATCCAGTAGAGGATCCTATAACTGAGGAGCAGGATGAGGTGCCCGCAGCAGATCCTGTCCCGTTGGACTTCATGACAACGTCGGTATTTCAGGAAGCCATGGGCCGTATGATGCGGTTCATGGATATTATGACTCAGTCTGGTCTATTTCCGGCGGACCCGGCCACATCTCAGGCAGGAGGGGGAGCACAGACCCCTACTGCCCAGGCCGCAGGATAGGCAGCTGCAGTTTATCTGACCCCGGGTACACTGCCTACGGGTGGGGTTCAGCCAGTAGCAGTAGCAGCACCTGAGCCCAGACCAGCTGCGGACGGTGATCCGCAGAAGCTATTAGACAGATGGACCATACTGCACCCTCCTGTCTTTGAAAGCGAGCGTCATGAGGATGCTCAGGATTTTATTGACAGGTGCAGGGACAGATTGCACAACATGAGGATACTGGAGTCCCATGGAGTAGACTTCACCACTTTCCAGCTAGAGGGCAGGGCCCGTAGATGGTGGCAGTCTTATGTTCTTGGCAGACCGGCGGATTCTCCTCCTATCACTTGGGAGCAGTTCACTCAGCTATTCCTGGACAGGTATATTCCACCCTATGAGAGGAAGAGATGCGGTATCAGTTTGAGCAGCTAGAGTAGGGTCAGATGTCAGTGACTGACTACGAGGCTAGGTTTTCTGAGTTGTGTCATCATGCACTTCTAATACTTCCTATTGATGCACGGAGAGTGCGGAAATTTGTGGCTGGGTTGGCCCAGGTATTAGGGACAACATGGCCCGAGAGGTGGAGATGGGGACTCCTTATCAGCTTGTAGTAGAGATTGCTCGCAGGATTGAGGGCTATCGATCGAAGAGCAGAGATAAGGGACACCAGGATAAGAGAGCTCAGTTTTCTGGGGATTTTAGAGGTGCTCTAGCTAGGGGCAGAGGTCAGTTTGGTAGGGGCCAGCCTAGTAGGCCTCCATATTCAGCATCCCCACCACCTCCTCAAGGTGCTCCGGTGAGGACTTATTTCAGCGCGATGTCGGAGAGTTCATATCGCCCCCAGCCATTCAGGGTTCCTCCGGCGGGTATTCTGGTCATCAGGGATCTTCCAGCTCTTATTTTAGCGCTATGCCAGAGAGTTCATACCGCCCTCCAGCTATTTAGGGTTCTTCTTCAGGGCAGCAGGATATGGTATCGAGAGGTTGCTATGAGTGTGGGGATCCAGGTCACATAAAGAGGACTTGTCCCAGGCTTCGGGGCAAGGCAGTACAGCAGAGTCACCAGCCCGTGGTTGCAGCACTGGCAGCCCGACCACCCAGAGGTGGAGGGCAGACTAGTAGAGGTCGTCCTAGATGTGGAGGCTAGACGGGGGGAGCTCGGCCAGCTCCTGCCCATTCAGGTGGAGGTCATTCATCCGGCGCTCCATCCAGATTCTATGCGTTCCGGCCAGACCAGATGTAGTGGCCTCAGATGCCGTGATCACAGGTATTATTTTGGTATGCGGTAGGGATGCATCATTATTATTTGATCCAGGATACACTTATTAATATGTATCAGTCCTGTTTGCTCATTTCTTGGATATTCCTCATGTGTCCTTGGGTACTCCTGTTTATGTGTCCACTCGTGGGCGATTCTGTGGTTGTGGACCGGATTTATCGGTCTTGTGTGGTTATATTTTATGGATTCGAGACCAGAGCGGACCTGATGTTACTTGATATAATTGATTTTGAGGTAATCCTGGGCATGGATTGGTTATCCTCTTATCACACTGTCCTAGATCGCCATGCCAAGATGGTTACTCTAGCCATGCCTAAGTTCTCGAGATTGGAGTGGAGGGGTTCCTCAGTCAGTGCAGCCAGTCGGGTTGTTTCTTTCCTGAAGGCTCGACGTATGGTCGAGAAGGGTTGTTTGTCTTATCTTGCTTATGTGCGGGACACCACCACCGAGTCTCCGATTATTGAGTCAGTGCTTGTAGTTCGAGAATTTGATGATATATTTCCTTCAGACCTTCAGGCATGCTACCGGATCGTGACATTGATTTTTGCATTGACTTAGCTCCAGACACCCAACCTATATCTATTCCCCCATACCGTATGGCTCCGAAGGAATTGAAAGAACAACTTGAGGAGTTGTTATCTAAGGGGTTCATCAGACCGAGTGTATCGCCTTGGGGTGCTCCAGTGTTATTTATGAAGAAGAAGGATGGGACTATGCAGATGTGTATTGACTACCGCCAGTTGAACGAAGTCACCATCAAGAACAAGTACCCGTTGCCGCGTATCGATGAATTATTTGACCAGTTGTAGGGTGCTCGGGTATTTTCTAAGAATGACTTGAGATCAGGGTACCATCAGGTGAAGATTCGGGACTCGGACGTTCCGAAGACTGCCTTCCGTACGAGATATGGTCATTATGAGTTCCTGGTGATGTCCTTTTGCTTGACTAATGCCCCTGCAGCATTTATGGATTTGATGAACAGGGTGTTCAGGCCTTATATTGATTCTTTTGTTATTGTCTTCATTGATGACATTTTGATTTAATCACGCAGCCTGGGGAAGCACGAGCAGCATTTGAGAGTGGTGCCTCAGACTTTGCGAGAACAAAAGTTGTACGTTAAGTTCTCTAAGTGTGAGTTCTAGTTATATTCTTTGGCATTCTTGGGACACGTGGTATCCGAAGAGGGTATCAAGGTGGATCCTAAGCAGATTGAGGCAGTTCAGAGTTGGCCACGCCCTTCTTCAGCGACAGAGATCAGAAGCTTCTTAGGACTGGCAGGTTATTATCGCCAGTTTGTGGAGGGTTGTTGATCGACTGCAGCCCCTCTAACTATATTGACCCTGAAGGGTGCCCCATTCCGATGGTCCGATGTGTGTAAGGCGAGCTTCCAGAAGCTCAAGACAACCTTGACCACGGCACCAGTTCTAGTGTTGCCTTCCGATTCGGGGATGTATACAGTTTATTGCGACGCTTTTCACGTTGGTTTGGGATGTGTATTGATGTAGGAAGGGCGAGTTATTGCATATGCTTCACGTCAGCTGAAGGTTCATGAGAATAATTACCCTATGCAAGATTTGGAGTTGGCGGCGATTGTTCATGCTCTTAAGATTTGGAGGCACTACTTATATGGGGTGCCTTGTGAGGTTTATACAGACCCCCGCAGTTTGCAGCACTTGTTCAAGCAGAGGGATCTTAATTTGAGGCAGCGTAGATGGCTCGAGTTATTGAAGGATTATGACATTACTATTCTTTATCATCCGGGCAAGGCGAATGTGGTTGCAGATACCTTAAGCAGGAGGGCGGAGAGTATAGGTAGCTTGGCTTTCATTTCAGCAAAGGAGAGACCTCTAGCTTTGGCTATTCAGTCCTTGGCTAATCTCCTGGTGAGGTTGGAATTTTCAGAGCCCAGCCGAGTTCTTGCACGTGTTGTTGCTCAGTCTTCATTATTGGGGGAGATCAAGGCTCGGCAGTTTGATGATCCGCACTTGGCAGTTCTCTGGGAGACAATGTTGCAGGGTGGTGCCAAGGAGGTTTCCATTAGCGAGGATGGTGTTTTGAGACTTCAGGGTCGCTTATGTGTTCCTAATGTTGACGGCTTGAGGGAGAGGATTCTAGAGGAGGCACACAGTTCCCGGTATTCTATTCACCATAGTGCTACGAAGATGTATCATGACTTGAGGCAGCACTACTGGTGGAGGCGGATGAAGAAGGACATAGTGGAGTATGTGGCTAGATGTCTAAATTGCTAGCAGGTCAAGTATGAGGACCAAAGGCCAGGAGGCCTACTTCAACATATGCCTATACATGAGTGGAAATGGGAGCACATCACTGTGGACTTCTTAGTTGGGTTGCCTCGGACCTTGCGGAAGGTTGATGCGGTTCGGGTCATTATGGATAGGTTGACCAAGTCGGCACATTTCATTCCAGTAGCTACTACCTATACTTCAGAAAGGTTGGCAGAGATCTACATTCGGGAGATAGTTCGGTTGCACGGTGTGCCTATGTCCATTATATCATATTGAGGTCCTCAGTTCACCTTGCACTTCTGGAGAGCAGTACCGAGTGAGTCAGGCACCCGGGGTAGAGCTCAACACAGCATTCCATCCTCAGACCGACGGGCAGTCGGAGCGGACAGTTCAGATATTGGAGGACATGCTCAGGGCATGTGTGATTGACTTTGGAGGATAGTGGGACCAGTTCTTTCCTTTGGCCGAGTTTTCTTATAATAACAGTTATTAGTCCAGCATTGAGATGGCTCTATTTGAGGCCTTGTATGGTCGGCGATATCGTTCCCCCATCGTGTGGTTTGAGCCTGGCGAGGCTAAGTTATATCGCACTGACCTGGTGAAGGATGCCTTGGATAAGCTAAATTTGATCCGGGAGAGGCTTCGCACAGCACAGTCCAGACAGAAGAGTTATGCGGATCAGAAGGCGCGTGATGTATCATTTATGGTCGGCGAGAAGGTCCTGTTGAAAGTCTTGCCGATGAAGGGTATTATGAGGTTTGGAAAGAAGGGCAATCTGAGCCCAAGGTTTATAGGCCCATTTAAGGTGTTGAGGCGAGTTGGGGAGGTTGCTTATGAGCTCGCTTTACCTCCCAGTTTATCAGGAGTTCATCCGGTCTTTCATGTGTCCATATTCCGGAGGTACCACGCCGACTTCTCTCACATGATAGACTTTGGCACCATTCAGCTAGATGGGAGATTGGGTTGTGAGGAAGAGCCAGTTGCTACCATTGACAGGCAGGATCGCCAGTTGAGGTCCAAGAGGGTTTCCGCCGTAAAGGTCCAGTGGAGGGGCCAAACAGTCGAGGAGGTGACTTGGGAGTCCGAGGAGGACATGCGGAGCAGATATCCACACTTATTCAGCACTCCAGGTATGATTCTAGACCCGTTCAAGGGTGAACGTTTGCTTAAGAGGTGGAGAATGCAACGACCCGACCGGTCGTTTTGTGTTATAGAACCACATGCCCCTAAATGAGACTTTTCGTATTTGCTTTTATTGATTTATAACTTGCAAGGGTGGTTGGTTCGAGATTTGGAAGAGTTGGGGTGATATAGGAACATTTAGTTCCTTAAGGTTGTCCTTAAAGTCCAAGTTTGACTTAGATCAACATGTTTAGCTACTATTATGTTTATGTCGGGGAGTTTAGGATCCACAAGCATGCTTTACGTGTCGTATCTTGTAATCTAAATGATAAATTTAGAATTTCTTGGCATCATCGAATTAATTAAATGGATATCTAAGAAGGCCACCTAAAAATATTTAATTTATTGGTTTTTCCTTGGAAGAATATTCCCAAATAAACCCCTGATTTTTCTGCTAAATGTGTGTATATATGAGTACCTGAGTCGCATGTATAATTCGCGAGCGGGGTAACTCTATTATTTATTTTGACCGCGTCGCATGTACGATTCGCGAGCGGTGACAATAGATGTATCTATGGTTCGCGCCGTTCGACCGTTCGGCAATGCACATTTATTATTTCGTTGGATCAGCCGTACATTCGCGGCATGTTATGCCCTTGCTAATTGTTTAGTATTCTGTGGTTGTTTAACTGTTAATTACCCTAGAAAATGAATTAGCAACCTGTACGGTAGGGAATCCGACATATAAGGATATATTTAGGGAGATTTGATGTTCCTGCCTTTACTACTTATCCATAATTGCCATTATTGCTTAGCCTTATATTTAAACGTATTATTTTGACCCTAGTAAGTGTCAAGTGACCTCTCGTCACTACTTCTTCGAGATTAGACCGGATACTTACTGAGTACATATTGTTTATGTACTCATGCTACACTTCTGTATTTAATTGTACAGGTTCTGAGGCAAGTGCATCTGGGTATCAATCTGGAGCTCGTCCTTGATTGCACTAGGTTGAGGCTTCACGGTGAGCTGCTTCTCCTGATGACATTCAGCAGCACTCTGGAGTCTTTCTTTTGCTATTCTGTCTATATCCCCTCAGATAGTAGGATAGACCTTTATTTCTTTTGATTCTATTATACTAGATATTTGTAGACTTGTGACACTAGTTCCTGACACACACATTGGTCGACTATTCTTTTGGTGATGTAATTAATTAAAGTTGAGTTTTGGTCTTCGTAACTTGATTGCCCTGCTATGTGATATGTTCCATGCTTAGTGGCTAAATTATTTATTCTGAAATAAGGGAAGGATTTAATAGAAATCAAACTAGATTCACTAGGTAATTAGTGTTGGCTTGCCTGACAACTGTGTTGGGCGTCATCGCGACCTGGATTGGGATTTGGGTCATGACATTATTATTATTATTATTATTTTTAAAAGGCATCCATCAATGTTTATGCTCACACATTAAATAACATATTAGAAAGTAAATTAGCTAACACTGAATTTTATTTCATTATATGCCAAGAATTATTTTTTAAGAAACTTTGTTGTTCCCCAACTCTTCTTTTCTTTATTTTTCTGTCCGTTGATTTAATTTTTCCTTTCCCTTTTTGACTTTTTATTTTCTTTTCAAAATCAAAAATAAAATAAATACAGTATCTTATTAATTTTTAAACTCATAAAAATATAGAAATAAATAACTATACTACAACAAGAAGTAATTAAAAAACTAGCTTTTTATTAAAATCTAATTAATAGATAATATGTTTTTATAAATTTTCTTATTCTTTGTATATCAAATAATTTAATATCTAAAATATGACTCCATTTGTTTGTAATTGTTTCACAAGTAAAATTATCTAAAGATGTTACAAAAATTAAAATATTAAATTTAGTGGAGATTTAGAGTAGATTTTTAAAATTTGGGTTGAATTGGGTAGAACTAGGATATATTTGTACCCTGATATTATATTGTATACCGTATTAGTATATAATAATTAATTCACAAGTATATAATTAATTACAATAGTATACTATTAATTTTTTGAAGGAATGAACAAATCCTCTATATACTAAAATAACATATTATATGCTATTTTATTATATAATATTTAATTCAGTCGTGTAAAATTTACTGCATTGAACTGGCGAAAAAACATTTGTACTGTATACCAAAATAATATATTATATACCAGTTTGGTATACAATTCAATCCAACCATATATTGTTATAGTAATGTAAGAGTATACTATTATAATTTGGGCCTTTTAGAATTTTTTGAAATTGAATTGAGTTCTTTTTTAACTTTTTAACGGAGTTCTCATGCTTTTTAAAAAAAATTTCTTAAACCAAAATATTTAGCTTAAGATATTTATTTGTAGGTTTGTGGCTAAAATTTGAGTCCATTTGGTAGAGATTTTAGAGTAGATTTTTAAAATTTGGGTTGAAATTGAGTTGAACTAGCAATGAAGATAGATTTGTACTGTATACCAAAATATTATATTGTGCACCACATTGGTATACAATAATTGATCAAGAGTATATAATTAATTATCACAATATATTATTAATTTTTTTTAAGGAATAAACCAATCCTCTTTATTCAAAAATAACGTACTATAAGCTATTTTGGTATATAATATTTAATTCAATAGTGTATAATTTATTGCGTTGAATTGGCGAAAAAGAGTTTGTATTGTATACCAAAATGATATATTATATATCATTTTGGTATACAGTTCATTGCAACGATATGTTGTTACAGTATATTATATAACATAACAATATACTATTACAATGTGATACTTTTAGAATATTTTAAAATTTTCATTGAGTTTTTTTTTTTTTACTTTTCAATAAAGTTCTAATGTTTTTTCAATTTTTTCTTAAACCAAAATATTATTTTTTGGGGTTTTTGGCTAAAATTTGAGTCAATTTGGTGGAGATTTTATAGTAGATTTTTAAAAACTTTGGGTTGAAATTGAGTTGTATACCACTAATTCTTTTTGAAGGAATGAACCAATCCTCTATATACCAAAATAACATACTATATTTTTGTATATAATATTTAAGTTAATAATGTATACTTAATTGCATTGAACTGGCGAAGAAGAATTTGTATTGTATACCAAAATGATATACTATAAGAATTTGTATTGTATACCAAAATGATATACTATATACTATTTTGGTATACAGTTCACTCCAACGATATATTGTTACAGTATACTATATAATGCAATAGTATACTATTAACATTTGGTCATTTTAGAATTTTTTAAAATTTTCATTGAGTTTTTTTTTTCAACTTTTCAATGAGGTTTTCATGTTAATTTTATTAAACCAAAATATTTAGTTTAAAATATTTGATTGGAGGTTTGTAGCTAAATTTTGAGTCAATTTTATGGAAACTTTTGAGTAGATTTTTAAAATTTAGATTGAACTAGTGAAAAGACTAATTTATACGATATACCAAAATAGCATACTATATATCGTATTGGCACATAATATTTAATTCAATAGTGTATAATTTGTTGCACAATATACTATTATAGTATATGATATAATGTAACAATACAATTAAATTTGGTATTTCTTAATTGTTCCAAAAAAAAATTAAGGGTCATTTTTTTTAATTTTCTAACAGAGTTTTCGATATCATATACTATGTTAGTATATGATATATAGCATGTGGTATTATTTTATATACTATACTGCAGTAATATACTTCGACTGTTACTAATATATTATTTTTGATATACTATATGCTAAAGTAAGTTATTTTTTAAT
>MDKI01218683.1:0-11745 GCA_005239505.1 Nicotiana paniculata
ACCCGTTCAAGGATGAACGTTTGTTTAAGAGGTGGAGAATGTAATGACCCGACCGGTCGTTTTATGTTATCGGACCCCGTTCCCCTAAATGAAACTTCCCATAGCGGCTTATTATGATTTATGAATTGCGGGGACTGGTGGTCCAAGATTCAGAAGTGTTTAGAGTGCTATAGGAACATTTGGTTCTTTAAGGTTGGCCTTTAGGGCCAAGTTTGACTTCAGTCAACATTTTTAGTAAACAACCTCAGAATCAAATTTCGACGGTTCCAGTAGCTTCGTATGATGATTTCGGACTTGGGCGTATGTTCGGAATGGGTTTTGGATGACCCGGGAGCGTTTCAGCGCCCAATATTGAAATAAGAAGTTCCTTAAGTTCCTATTATGGTTTGGGACGTTTTTTTGTGTTATCGAGGTCCGAACAGAACTTCAAGATCGGGAATAGTTCTGTTACATCATTTATGACTTGCCTGCAAAATTTGGTGTCATTCCGAGTAGTATAGGTCGGTTCGGTGCGTAGTTAGCGAAGTCAAGAAAACTTAAAGTTCCTAAGTTTGGTTTTAGGGGTTTGAGGTGTGATTTTGAGTTTAGCGTTGTTTTAGGTGTTTCGAAGGCTCGAGCGAGTGCGTATTATGATTTGGGACTTGTTGGTATATTCGAACGGGGGCTCGTGGGCCCAGGTGCCTCCCGGACACCACACGAGGACAAAAACCAGCTGAAATAGCTGCTGGTGCATTTGTTCTGGTGTGTGACCGCAGGTGCGGGACTTCTCCTGCAGTCCCAGCCTCGCAGGTGCGACCTCCATATGCAGTCCATTTCTCGCAGGTGCGGACAAAGTTTCGCAGGAGCGGAGACAAAGGTGCGGTCTCTTCTCCGCAGGTGCGAGCCCAGGCCTCCTCGTCCTTTTCTGCAGGTGCGAACCGCAAGCTCGCATGGTCGAGACCGCAAGTACGGTCCTCGAGTCGCAGGTGCGGAACCACTGTCATGCAGTGCGTTTCTTTAAAATATGGGATTTCTTCATTTGTCTTCATTTTCTTCCTCCATTAGAGCACTTGAGATCTTGGAAAAAGGGCTCCACGACCCAATCACTGAAAGGTAAGTAAATTCTATCTTAAAGTGGTTAATGCATGCATTCTTAGGAGGATTTAACTACTTAATTAGTGGAAAATTTAGCGATTTGGGTAGTAACCTAGGGCCTTCGAGAATTTAGAAAATTACCCGTCAATTAGCTATGAAATCAAGTAAAAATCATGTATTAATTATCCTTAGGCTATGTGTGAGTGGTTCCTTCGAGAATTTTTGGAATCCGAGCATGCGGGCCCGGGGTTAGATTATGGGATTTCTTCAAGAATGGTAAATTTGGCTAAGTAATTGGATAATTCCATGCTTTGAATATAAATTGATATATTTGTATAACATTTGGCTAGTTTCGAGTCCGTGGGTGTCGAGTTCGGATTTTCAGGCGCATTCTTGACCTGGGGAGTAGGTGCGACGCGAGGTGAGTCTCCTTTCTAACCTTGTAAGGGGGAACTGTCCCCTAGGTGATTTGAATGCTATATGTGATAATTGTGGGGGCCACGTACGTACAAAGTGACGAGAGTCCGTACGTAGCGTCTATTACTATTATGTCCGGGTAGTTAGGCCCACATCATGCCTTGTGTTTTACTTGATATGAACTATATGCTTAATAAATTAAATGTTACATGTTGCTTACTTCCCTGAGGTCATGGAATCTGAGAAACTTGTAAGGAATTGTTCATTGAAAAGTATTTTAAAAAATAATAATGTGTGTGCATGTGACCACTTCGCAATTTACATTCCACGAGCGGAGTGTGATTTTCCCCCACTCTTATGGGAACGGGCCGTACGCCACGGCGGATTGAGAGATGCACTTTTGGTGTGGGCCGTTCGATCCTCGGCAGTGCATAAAGAGGAATGAGAGATGCACATTTGGTACGGGTCGTTCGATCCTCGGCAGTGCATAGATGTGAGTACTTTATGGAAAGGTGCACTTATTGTTCAGGTCGTTCGACCCTCGGTAGTGCACGGACATGACTATCTTATGAATCCGGCTGGTTTTCCTTACCCTGCATGTGCATGATTTATTTGTTACAAAATTCATGGATATTGATTTGACAGATATTTGGGGGAAAGTGAAGTAGTAATTGTGTTATTCATTCCTAGTACTTCCTTGGATTTCAGTGCCTTATATATATTTGTTGCTTCACTGCCTTTACGTGCCTACCATTTCTATCATATTCTGTTAAATTATATTTTTGGACCTTAGTGAGTGTCATGTCGACCTCTCGTCACTACCTCTTCGAGGTTAGGCGGGATACTCACTGGGTACACATATATTTAGGTACTCATGCTACGCTTCTGTACTTAATTGTACAGGTTCTGAGGCTGGTGCATCTGGTTGTCGGACCGGAGCTTGACTTGATATTAGACGGACCTGACTTTACGGTGAACTGCTTTTTCTCCTGGCGATCTCCGGTAGCACCATGGAGTTTCTTTTGCTTATTTCCCGTCTATTTCGTTTAGACAGTGGGACTGTATATTATATCTTTTGTATATTCTGTTAGTATGCCTGTGGGACTTGTTACACTAGTTCCTGTCAGACACGTGATAGTTGTAATGGATTTTTGGTTTGTATATATATTGACTCAGCCTCTTCATGACTGCTTTTGATTAAAACTGGCCATTTATCCTTGTCGAATCATGTTTTAAGTTTTAAAAACTGAGTATATGTTGAAATGTTTAATATAATAAGAAAGAATCCTTAGTAAATTGAGAGTTGGCTTGCCTGACCCCGCTGTTGGGCGCCATCACGGCCTAAGTTAGGATTTTGGGTCATGACACTTTCTATTAAATCTAAATACAACTGTCTATGAATAAGTAAGTACAGTTGGGTAGAAATAAAACAGGAAGGTGACTCCAAAGTCTGCGAACGCAGCAGCAGGTTACCTTGATTCTCCTTAGCAATGATCTGTGCAACTACCAACAACAATAACCTGAAGCTGCTCACAAAAATGTGCAGAAGTGTAGTATGAGCAGACCACAACGGTGCCCAGTAAGTATCAAGACTAACCTCGGTGAAGTAGTGACGAGGACTAGTCAAGACACCACCGGTCTAATAAGTAAAAAGGCATAGATGTATAAATGACCGAAACAAAATATCTATCTAAAGGTTTCTCAATGTAATTAACGATACGATCGAATAATACGGAAGACAATTCAATAATCTCGATCAACGGACAACATAATAGAAATACGCAAAGATAATGGAAAGAATGCGATCCAAATGGCGGGAATTACGACCCAATAAAAACACTAGTAACTCAACACTGCATCAAATTATTCACGTCAGGCCTCAGCCAATAACTCAATAAGACTGGTCAAACTTTCGAGTGAAAACCTTTAAATCGTGAGTTCATTTTTAAAACGTTAAATGTATAATCATTTCGGAATAGAGAAATTTCTTCTTTGAAACATACTTTCTCTTAATTTATATTTATATATTTTTATAAAGAGAAATCTTAACAGCATAGTCTCTTCAAAATATGTGGTGTTCAAATATACTTTCCCAAATACTGCTCTTTCAAATATCATCAAAATACGTGATGTTCAAAATATATTTTTCCAAGTACTTCTCTTTCAAATATCATCAAAATACGTGATGTTTCAAATATATTCTCCCAAGTACTGATCCTTCAAATATTATCAAAATACGTGATGTTCAAAATATACTATCCCAAATACTGCTCTTTCAAATATCATTATTCTGCAAGACAAATGCTTTTCAAATATACTTTCGAAAAAGAAGTCCTTTAGACATAACTTTTCCTGGAGATAATTGTCTTTCGATTCAAATTTCCTCAATTATAACACTACCGGAACTCAGTCCGCCACTCAGAATTTGTCATGCAATACAGTACAGGGGGAAATCTCCCAGATCTCTGTCGGTAGTCCCAATTTAAATATGCGATGCAGTGTAGGGGAAAAGCTCCCCGATCTCTGTCCGTAGTCCCAATTTAAATATGTGATGCAGTACAAGGGGAAAGCTCCCAGATCTCTGTCCGCAGTCCCAATTTAAATATTTGATGCAGTACAGGGGGAAATGATGTTTTAGACGTCAATACCACACAATTATATAAGTTAATTGTGAGGTACCCAAATTTTTGAGTGCTGTCTAACTGGAAGAACCTCGTTCTTCTTGATGTACTTACTTCTACTGTTGCGGAATATTAAAAGCAGTAAAGTAAAAACACAGAGATTTTTGCGTGGAAAACACCTGGCTCAAAAGGTGAAAAAACCACGACCTACTCCCCAGTAGGATTTTCTCAAACTCTTCACTACAACTCTAAGCCAAAATGGACTTACAAAATAAACTCTTTTCTAATCCTAGGACTAACTCTAATCCCGCTGCAGTAACTAACCCCTAGCTAATTTCTACAAGTTTCAAGTTAACTCTAACTTGAACAATGCGTACCTATTACAATTACTTCTATGAAAGCGGAAAAGATACAATATTAAACCTCCTACTACAATCAACTAGACTCAATAATTAATCAGATGGAACTGGTTCTTCTAGTTGAACTGTAGCCTTTGAATCGCACAATGATTCTGCTAGCAAAATAACTCTAAGAACTTTGCTTTCAGATTTTGATTCACTTCAGCTTTTGTGCGTGTAGAATTCCAGCAGAAATACATCAAATATTTATACATTTAGTTGTTGAGCTTGTCGTCCAATTCTAGTCCAACTCTACCTGGGTGAACAAATTCGTATCAAACTCAACTTCCTTTCTTTTGTTACTTTCCTTGCTGAATTCGACTTCAATCTTCTCATCAGTTTGCAACCTTTTCGCATTAGGAGACAATATCTTGGTTCATTGATATTTCACATTCACAAATATCTCCTATGCATATACGGTTCATGTGCCAGCTATTCAGTTCAAGATGTGTGCTCTGATGGACCTGGTTCAACTTGTCAGCCATTTGTCAATCTTCAAAACTATGCAGTGACATGGGTCAACAAATTCCCCCTTTTTGATGATGACAAACTCTGTGCTTAATCCTGTATACACTTCAAACACTTTGTATGGTTTTAAGCATTAATCATAGAGAATCCAGGTTCATTAGGTTATAAATATCACTTTGAAATTTTTTTTTGAAAACGTTCAGCACATATCTTCCCCCTTTTGGCATCATCGAAAAGTTTGTAAAATGATACACTTACCAGATTTATTAATTATTACTCATGGACATTGAGGAAACTACAGGTGCAAAGCATGATTAATCAACACAAGAAGCCAATAAATGTAACTAACTAAGAAATTGAGACAAGTCAATAACTAGAAGCAAAATTCATTGATTAGTAACGATTATCAACCACCATACAGAAAAACAAAAACAAACCAACCATGAGCAAAAAACAGAGTAAAAATAGAAGAAACTGAACAACTGGTCTAAAGAGAGGTTTTGGAAGCTCTGGACAGCCTAAAGATTGGAAGGTGCAAAGGAGGTTGTGGTCTTGAATTGTAGGAGAGAAAGCATCTGCTTAAGAACACCCCCGTTCTTTTCTTTCTCCTTTTCTAATTCAGCCCTAAGAGCATCCCGCTCAACTTCAACCTCAATCACACGAGACTTCAAACGAAGGATCTCCGTATCCTTGATCTTGTTTTCCTGCACCAGAGTTGTAACTTTGCTGTTGACTGGTTACTTCCTAGATGAACCAAGTTCATCCACAGGAACATTGACATTGTAGTCACATGTCAGCAAAGTTTCCTTCCCAAAATAGTCTTTGGCAGTAGCCATCTCAGCCTTCTTCACTGGAACCCCAAAATGTGCAAGCACTGTTGCCAGAATGAAGCCATATGGAATTGCGTGTGCTTTGGTTCCATTCACAACTCTGTCCAAGAGTTGGATGATGAAAGCCGGCCAATTGATTTGCTTTCCCCTGTATAAGCACTACATCAAGGTCATATCCATATAATTTGCAATGTGCCTTCTTTCTTGACTGCGCAGTAGGAACTTGATGACGAACTCGAAGAATAGCTTGTGCTCTGGCTTCATTACACTCTTGTAGACGTCCTGGGTTCAATCTCCTTCTCATTATCACTGAAGAATCTAGTGATGTTGATTGCTGAGGCCATCAAATCTAGACAAGGCCATCTTTTCCTTGTGTAGTCCTCATAGCCCTCAGCTGGTATGTTCAGAATAACACCCAGTTCTTTAGCATCAAAGGAAACTTCAATCCTTTTGACCATGGAGGTGACCCTGCCTTCCTTGACAATGGCATTTCCTATGAATTCTACCAACTCATCCCTTACTAGCCTACCTTCCCTGCGAAGGACCATGTCCTTCCAGCCCTGCACCTCCAGAGTTTCCAGCAGATATTGCATTCTAGGCTCCTCTAGATCCTTCATCAGCTTACCCTTCAGTATTGTTCTCTTTCCAAACATGGTAACTCTGTCAGTCACCTATCCTATTTCCTTCTCCTTCTCTCCACTCTAGTCTGCATCATCATCCTCTTTCTCAACAATTGTCACTTTCTTTGGCTTGGCCCTGGTCCTCTTAATAGATCTTGTTGGTGTGACAGACATTCTAGCTGACTTCTTTGAAGAAGCCTTAGCCTTTGTAGGTTTTGGTGTCTTAGTCACACCTGGATCAAGCTGCTCTTCCTGTTGGACCAGGTCCAACGTCTTCTCTTCAATCTCAATACCCTCAACAGGCTCTCCAACTTTTGCTTTTCCCTTTGCTTCCCTCTTCTTCTTGCTCTCTTTCAGAGCCGTTTCCAATTTCTCTTCTTCATCTCTCACAGTTCTACGAGGAGCTCTTACTTTTGGAGCAGGAACATCAGCAACTTCAGAAACTTTTCTTTTCTTTGAAGGAACTGGGTGAGTTTCCTTCTTGGACTTCTGAGTCCTCCTTTTCTTGGGGTTATAGGACTCTCCCAGTTTCTTTAGCCTTCCAGCCAATGTTTCTTCCCCAGATGAAACAGGTTCATCTGTTCCTTTCTTCATACTTGCAAGACCTGCTACAGCCTCCTCAACTATGCTTCCCCTTAAACCAGTGACTTTTGCTCCCATGATTTGAGGAATGGGACCACAGATAACTAGCATGGTACCATCCTTCCTAGATCCCCTCTCAATTTATTTTCCCTCTCTCTCAAGAATTCTTTCTTTTCTACCACCCCTCTGCCTTTTAGGCACTTTAACATCAATAACAGACCCAACCAACACAGACCTTTTATCAGCAGAAGCAAATTCAGAATTGATTTCAGGATTACCTTTCCCAGAACTGGTTGAACCAGATGCGTCTTCCTCATTGGCTGATTTAAAAGATTCACTGGAAGAATATGACTTAGTACCTTTGTCCTCTTTAATAATATCCTCCAAGAATTTTTCTCTAGTTTCAGAAGCAACAGATTTCCGGGCAAGAACTTTGACACGACGATTCTTGGGGGCAGGAGTAAGGTTTGGAGTGGGTTCAGGAATGGGTGCATTTTCAGGCGTTGACGAAATTTCTGGTGATTGAGAACTGTACATAGATGGAGAATTGGATAAAGATTCAGAATTTCCTCCATCGTAATCACGATTAGGTGATGAATTAGAAGAAGAAGCGGGTGGTGGTGAAGACATGATTATGTATTGTTAGGAAGAAGAGGTAAGTAATAAATTTTGATTTGTGTAGAATGAGTTGAACTTGGTTCGATGGTTTCTTTATGAAGAGAAGAGTAATGATGACCTTTTATAAGATGTGGTTAGGGAGATTTCAAACTGCAGAATGTGTACTCAAGTAGAAATCTAATCGCCGAAGGACTGATATTTATTAGACATTTAATTTCACCCTAAAACTAGGCTAATTAAGTGAAGACTGGACTTCTTGAAACTAGTTCAATTTGGGTAAGTATGAAGTATTTGAATTTGAACCAATTATGGAAAGAATCATGCTCATGTATGACTGTAATTGAATTAATATATAGACAAGAGTATGTACCTCGTCAGTCAGATGAATCAGCATGGATGAACCAGGTTCATCTTGTTAGAAATCTTTAAATTGCCTCAATTTACAAAGATAGATAAACATCATTAGCATCCAAGGAATCATATTAATACATGGAACAAGAGTATGGCAATAAAGACATGATGCTGAGCAATTATTAATCTGATTAAGTACCTAATTAAAATTTTCTAGCTAAATTTTTTTTTCTTTTTTTATCGATTTTTTTTCAATCAGGTGATCTTAATCATCCCTAATTCCATCCTGTTTCACTCAAAATGCTCCCTACTAAGTTCTTTAGTGAATATATCAGCAATTTGATGATCAGTAGCACAAAATTTGATTGAGATCATTTCCTTTTTCATAGTTATCCCTTAGGAAATGGTGCCTAACATCTATGTGCTTAGTCCTCTTGTGATGAACCGGGTTCTTCGTCATACTAATAGCACTAGTGTTATCACAGAAAATAAGAATGCATCCCACATCAATACCAAAATCTATGAGTTGTTGCTTGATCCATAGCAACTGGGCACAGCATGAGGTTGCAGCCACATATTCAGCCTCAGCAGTAGACAAAGCTACTTAATTTTGTTTCTTGGTAGCCTAAGAGACAAGGCAAGAGCCCAAAAAGTGAGTCATGCCTGAAGTACCAGGAAACCTGCATAATCAGCATCAGCATATCCTACAAGGTCGAAATTACTACCTTTAGGATACCAAAGACAAATAAATGGTGCCTTTCAGATATCTCAAAATTCTTTTCACTTCAGTAAGGTGGGACTCCTTTTGATTTTCGTGAAACCTAGCACACAATCCCACGCTGAACACAATATCAGGTTTGCTGGTAGTGAGATATAATAGATACCCAATCATCCCTTTGTATAACATCTGATCAACAGATGAACCAAGTTCATCCATATCCAATTTTGTAGTTGTGGCTATGGGAGTGTCTATTTCTTTTGAGTCTTACATTTTAAACTTCTTGAGCAATTCTTTCACATACTTTTGTTGGTGGATCATTGTTCCACTTGGGTTTTGCTTAATTTTCAAGCCTAAGAAAAAGTTTAGCTCACCCATCATACTCATCTCAAACTCCCTTCCCATTAGCATAGCAAATTCCTTGCTCAATTTTTCAGAAGTCGCCCCAAATATAATATCATCCACATATATTTGCACAACCAGGAGATCCTTACCCTTTTCACCGAAAGAACAAGGTACTGTCAATTTTGCCTCGTTTGTATCCATGTTCTAGAAAGAATTTTGATAATCGTTCGTACCATGCTCTTGCTGCTTGTTTGAGACAATATAAAGCCTTGTCGAGTTTGTATACGTGGTCAGGTGACTCCTTGCTTTCAAAACCTGGAGGCTGCTTGACAAATACATCTTCCTTTAGATAGCCATTGAGAAAGGCACTCTTAATATCCATCTGATGAAGAGTGAATTCCATGTGTGCAGCAAATTCTATAAGAAGTTGATTGCCTCCAGTCTTTCCATCAGGGCAAAGGTCTCATCATAGTCAATTACTTTTTCTTGACTATACCCTTGAAGAACAAATCTTGCCGTATTCCTTGTAACAGTTCCATCTTCATCGAGCTTGTTCCTGAAGACCCACTTGGTGACAATCACTAATATGTCTAGTGGCCTGGGTACCAAGTTCCATACTTGACTTCTTTCAAACTGATTCAGCTCTTCTTGTATGGCATTTACCCAATCAGCATCTTGTAGGGCTTCCCCAATGTTCTTTGGTTCGATCATGGATAGAAAGGCATCAAAAGCACACAGATATTTCAAGGATGATCTTGTTTTTATTCCGGATACCAAATTTGTTATGATGTTCTCAAGAGGGTGAGAACTCTGATATTTGTGTGGTTTAAGTACCAGTTGTTCATTCCTAGATGATTCTATGGAGTCTTGTTGCTGTGGAGCAGGATCAGGCCAGGTTGCATATGTTGAATTCCCCCTGTCATGATACTTGGGGTAGTTGAACCGGGTCCATCACCTGTTTCATCTTCCATGCTCGCTTCAATGTGATCACTGCTTCTTACTAGTCCAAGCTCCTCATCTTCAGGTTCCTGTCTCTGAGCAAGAATGTTAGTTTCATCAAAGACAACATGTTTACTTTCTTCTACACACATAGTTCTTTTATTATACACTTTATAAGCTTTTCTATATGATGAATATCCCAAGAATACTCCCTCATCACTTCTGGGGTCAAATTTTCCTAGGGAATCTTTGCCATTATTATGCACAAAACACTTGCATCCAAAAGCCCTAAAGTGGGATATGTTGGCATTTCTCCCTTTAAGTAATTCATAGGGAGTTTTCTCTACTATAGGTCTGGTCATGCATCTATTTATTATGTAACAAGCAGTGTTTATTGCTTCAGCGCAGAAACTGTGAGGTAGTTTGCTAGATAGAAGCATGGTTCTTGCCATGTCTTCAAGAGTTTTGTTTTTCCTTTCAAAAACCCCATTTTTCTGTGGGGTTCTAGGAGAAAAAAAGTTATGATTAACACCATGTTCATCACAGAACTCAGCAAACTTAGCATTCTCAAATTCAGTACCATGGTCAGATCTTATTGATGCTAGTTGATGTCCTAATTGATTTTGAGTTTTCTTGACAAATGAGGTGAACATATCAAATGCTTCATCCTTAGATGCCAGGAATAAGGTCCAAGTGAACCTTGAATAATCATCAACTAGCACCATCACATATCTCTTACCACCTCTACTCAGAGTTCTCATAGGACCACATAGATCCATATGAACCAGTTCCAACGTCCTGGTGGTACTGACTATTTTCTTACTTTTGAAAGAGGACCTTACCTGCTTCCCCCTGGCACATGCCTCACAAACTTTGTCCTCCTTGAACTTAATGTTAGGAAGTCCTACCACTAAGTCCTTAGAGACTAGTTTGTTAAGCTGAGTTAGACTCGCATGACCAAGTCGTTTGTGCCACAGGAGGGGATCACTGTCCAACACACTTAGGCAAGTGAGTTCATTTTCAGACAGTGTGGACAAGTCTATGACATAGATGTTATTCATTCTTTTTCCCTGCAAAAAAATGTTTCCAGTAAGCAGGTTAATCACAAAACATTTTGTGGAAGTAAAAGCAACCAGGTTACCTCTGTCACACAGTTGTGATACACTGATCAGGCTATATTTCAAGCCATCTATTAGATACACATGTTCAATGGATCGTGTTTCATCCTTACCTACCTTACCAACCCCAATGATTTCACCTTTCTTTCCGTTTCCAAAGGAGACATTTCCTCCTTTGAGACTTTCAAGTGAAAGGAACTGTTCCATGTTCCCAGTCATATGCTTTGAGCAGCCACTATCCAAATACCAAATTTGGCTGCCTCCTCTCACTTGAACCTACAAAAGAATCAGGGGTTAGTTTTAAGAACCCAAACTAGTTTGGGTCCTTTTCTATAAGAGAATGGGTGAATCAAATTTTTCCTGGCCCAATTTGGTAACTAGTTTTTCCTTTTTACAAACCTCTCATTTTTTCGACTGGCCTGCTCTTTTGCAGTACACTCATTCTTACCACAATGGGTGCAAATTTTATTCTCAGGGAGAGTGAGATACTTGCTTTTGGGATCCCACATTGGCAATTGACTTCCAAATCCAATCCCTCTCATGTTTCTACTATGATTCTCTTGAAGCCATATCAGGGAATCATAGGATTTATTCCATTTACACGTTCGATCTAATTCATGTTTGACTTTTCCAAGTTCTTCATTAA
>ML303787.1:0-42897 GCA_005239505.1 Nicotiana paniculata
AATATTTATAGCAAAAAATAGTATAGAATTTGGGTGTGGTCAAAAAATAGTTGTTCACAAGACTAATACCATACATTTTACAATTTGAGGGAACAAGAAAGCAAAATGACATTTCTCACATGAAAGCCAAGGGCAAGATGAAGAATTTAATGCTTGACTTGGTCATCTAATTACCACCCCCCACTGCTCGCGGTCACAAGCTTGACTCAAATCTAGGTGCCCAGTTCATATCGTCCAAGTGGCGAGAAAAGTGGTTAAGTTGATTTGAATCGTGCCACGACGTTAAATGCGGCGCTTGGTGGGAGGCAACCCATCGTTTGCAAAATTTTTAGTCGTTTTTGAAATTTTCTTTTTTAGAATAGATTAGTATATTATTTTGAACTAATTTGCCAAGTTTCAGATTTTTTGGAGCTAAGTTGAGGATTTTGAGAGTCGGAATGCACCAAAACAGTGGCTGCCCAGATTTGAACTGCTGAACCCAGGTCTTCTCGCACCTGCGGTCAGGACAGCGACAGGTGCGGTTCGCATCAGCGCAAAATACAAGCGCAGGTGCGATAATTCCACATGCACGCTCATTTTAGCGCACATGCGCCTCCGCAGGCGCGCCTATTTCCCCGCAGGTGCGCAAATTTGGACAAATTAAAGCCCCAACCCTCATTTCATCAGGTCAGTCTAGTTATACCCAAAACTCAAAGAAAAAAACAAAAATTTCTCTCATCTCTCACTCAAGGCTCAATCTTACACAGACAGGTATGTTTCATATACTTTTCTCTACCACTGCTCTGTTCTCCTTCCCCTGCTCTGTTCTTCTTCTTCTTCTTCCCAGGCCTTTCATGGCCGTCCCCCTTTATTCCCTAGACCCTCTCTGATCTATGCTAATATTAGGGTGAGGAATTTGGCTGAGAGTAGGTTAGTGTGTGCTGGTTAAAATGAAAACAAATTTGTGGGAAATCTGAGTACCCAAATTATGAGAAGAAAAGAAATTTTAAACTGCCTACAAACTGTTCGATAAATTGTCTAAAGTCAGAAATCTACTTGGTACACTAATTTGGAAGTCTTGAGTACAAGTTAGGTGTTCAAAATCATGTTCCAAGAAATAAAAAAGTCCAAACTTTTCTGGGTTTTGGAACCCTTGACGAACAACACAGAAGCGAAAAATATTCCGCAGATGGGACTTCGCACCTGCGAGTCCTTCTTCACAGGTGCGCCTTTTGGTCAGATGTGAAATGGCCGCATGTGCGCCCTTTGGCTCGCACTGCGATTGAACCTCCGCAGGTGCGAAAACTGGGAATTTTCTGAAATTTCAGTGGCTTTGAAACTGGAGCCTCCCCGGCCCATTCAACTTGACTCTTTAGCCCAATTGCAGTGTTTTAAATTGCTTGATATGAATCTGATGCCCTGCTAACATGGTTTCAAATTTTTGTAGGTACTTTGAGCTTTAATGGATCCAAACATGACGGACAATCCCCTGTTGAGTCACGAAATTGAAGAAACTGCTGAGGAGAGTTTTGATACTACCAGATTCTTATCTGCCGCATGCCAAACCTGGTATTATGATGATCTCCTCACGAAGAAACTCAAACTTGAGAAAGGTATTGTCACTGACAAATTGGCGGAGCTCCTTCCTGATTTCCATGGCCAGCTAATATCAAGCGGCTGGACCTGTTTCTTTCCCAATCCATGTAAGGCCAATGAGGAATGGGTTAGAGAGTTTTATGCCAACCTGAGGTGGACACACTTCCCAAAACATGAAATTACCATATGGGGAAAGATTGTGAAATTTGGAGTTGAAGAGATAAATGATGTCTATGGGCTCCCAAATCATCCACTCGAGCCACTGCAAAGAAAAGACATATGCGAAAATGGTGATTGGCTAGTTGCAAAGCTTTGTCCTCCAGGTCATAGAGTGAACTGGGCTACCAAGAAAAGAGGAATCAAATATGGTGATTTCACCACTGAAGCAAAGATGTGGTTATATATCATTGCGATCAGAGTGTCCCCCTCGGGGAATGTGTTTGATGTCCCATATGTCTGGGCTTTGATAATTGCTTGCATCCTTGATGACATCCCTGTGAATGTAGGCCACTACATTGTTCGGGAGCTGAAGGAATACGTGCTTCAAGGTGGCACATCATTGATGTTTCCATCGTTGATTACAGAGTTGTGCCGGCGTGCACAAGTTGATGAATGTGATGGAGATCATTGGATACCGGCAGACAAGCCCTTCCACCCATTGAGAGTGACAGGAGCAGGTAGTGAGCTGAAGAGTAAGAAGAGGAAAGTGGAGACTACTGTAGGTGAGCAGTCCTCCTCACAAACTACTCAGACTGAGGGACCTTTTGGGGAGCTGAACTCCCAGCTTACATCCATTCGTTGACTTAGTGTCACAGCTCCCCAGTGGACCCTCACACTCCCAGCCTTTGCCCGAGTACTTCACCAGAGCTGATATGCGGACCTACTTAGATGCGCAGAAGAAGCAGGCCGACTCTCAGGATAAGATGACAACGTCTGTTGCCAAGCTCGAGACTGCCTATACCGCTTGGCCAAGGCTCATGTAGACCTTCAGTCAGACTTTTCTAAGGAAAAAGTGAAAAACAAAAAGAAGGGCAAACTTATGATCAAAATATGGAGAGGGATCAAAGCAATCTTCAAGTGGGGGAAGCCGAGTAGGCAGATACCTGTTGCTGATGATGAGGATAGTGAGGAGTACTCGTTCATGACAGATGCTGATGATGAAGATGATGAGGATGAGAATGGCGAGAGCTCTCAGCAGCACTGGTTAGCCTTTCTCCTGCAGTCTGCTAGTCTGATGCAGACCTTAGGGGGACCCTCAATCTACTTTTTTTACTTGTGATATTGTGCAGTGGGGACACTACAATGTTTTTAGTTGGGGGTGGCTTTAGGAGTATACTGTATTCATACTATGACTCTATGTATGTGCCCTTGCTGGGCTTATTTTGTTATATCATGTGCTCTTGCTGAGCTTGGTGTTATTACTCTGCTTTTTTTTTTCTTTACTTACTTTCTTTATTAGCCTTTAGTGTATATTATTTTTGTTTTACTTCTTTAGTGTTAGTTTCTTGTATTATATTATTCTCTTAGTAGTTGTGTTCTTTTATTTTTATTTCTTTAGTAGTATTTCTTTGGGTTTTCTTTATGCTATGGTTCTTTCCCAAAGAACATTTTTTGTATAGAACCGGGTGACATTTCCCGATGATAGATAGCATGACAACTTTCTTAAGGGAATTAGTCTTGTTTTTCTAGGTGGAGACTTTTGATTATTTGGTACTAAAAAAAATTAGTCTCTTGTATGTGAAATGTGAATTAAGAATACCCCTCCGAATTTTGGTTTAAATTGAAAAAAAGAAGAAGTTAGTTGCATAGGGAAGAATAATTTTTTGTGACTTTTTGGCTCTTTTTGTGACTTTTTACCCACTAGTTAGCATGATATTGCGCTATATGAATAAGAGAAATTGATCTGTCTTGATTAGTTTATGTGCCATGTGTATTAGTGATTGTATAAATAATTCTTGTGTTTACGTCTATCATCTAAAACTTGCCCGGTTGGTCTTTCAATGCTAATGTTAATTATGTTTGGTTGTAGAGATGACCTAAGGCACTCTTTGTGATATTGAAAAACCTCTTTAGTCTTTCAAGCCTACCATTGCATAAATATTATCACTAGTTTACCCCATTCGAGCCTTTAACCTTTTCTTTGGCTATCTCATTACAAACCTTTCCCCTTTTGTAAAATAATTTCCTCTTTTGAACCCGTCCCTCCCTTGAACATTGAGAATGCGGTTAAAAGCCTAAGTTGGGGGTGTGGTGTCGAGTTGGAAATTGGTAAGGTTGTACATTGAGTGTAGGAAGATATACCTCAAAGTGTTCACATGAAATTATTCAAGCTCCAAAAGAAATATAAAAAAAAAGGGAAAAAGAAAAAGAGTGATATAAATATGGAGCCTTGAAGAAAATTAGAAAGGTATTTAAGGTGGTTCTATGTTGGTAACTAGATGCCAATGAGGGCTATGTGGTTTGAAAAGAAATAAAGTTCAACAAGAAAGAAAAAAGTGAGTAGTGTTCAAGGAGGGTGTAGTCACTTGTATCCCAAATGCTTATCCGACCCTTCCCTAAACCTACATTACAAGCTTAAAAAAAGTCCTTATGGGATCTCCAACCGAATGTTGTTAAAATAGGCGGCGAATTAAAATAACGACAAGCTTATGGCATGATATGTTGTAACACTTGAAATTCTTTGTGAGAGTGCATGTCTTTGTGAATTTGTCCCTTGTATTGTTATTGTAAATATGGTGATTTTGGGACTTTCTTTATTGTGAGGGCACATGAATTAGGATGGATTGGTGAAATTGATATACCCGAAAATGAGTGAGTTGAGCATATGTGGTGGACTAGTGCTTTTGAGTCACCTTTTGAGGCTTATTCTTGTCACTTGATTATTTTGAAATTCCCTTGTACTTCTTGAAGTTTTAAATGAGGGAGTTATTTGGGTAAGATGCACATACTTGAGCCTAATTATTAGTACCAACCAAATCCATAAGTGTAATTCTTAATTGGAGAATGTGATTTGTAAATAATAGCAATACAACTTGTGCCTTAAATGGTAGAACCTCATTAAAGTGTTGGTTTTGATTTGCTTGAGAACAAGCAAAACCTTTAAGTTGGGCGTGTTGATGAGTGGTGATTTTACCACTCATTTTAGTCTCTTTCCGTTAGATTTTGCGTCCTTTAATGATAACATGAGGTCTTTTATAGTGTGTATTGTTCGATTGTTAGGAAAATGATGCCATGAAGTGACTTGCATTGAATTGAAATGGAATTGAGCAAAAAAAGAGTGGCAAAAGGGCAATATCCTTCAGTGATTCCGCACCTGCGGACAATTGGTCACTTGTGCGACATCGCACATGCGAAGTGAAGGACCGCATCTGTGGAAAAAGCTCAAATGCACTGAAGCCGCACCTGCGACGTGTTATCTGCATCTGCGGAACCAGTAAGTGTGGTGTTTTGGTCCGCATATGCGGAGAAGAGCAAGTCCACTCAGAGCTGCACCTGCGACGTGAAATCCGCATCTGCGGAGCCGCACCTGTGAGAATTCTTCCGCAGATGCGGTCAACGGGCATCAGTTCTGGGCAGAATTGCCAATTCACATTTTCCCAATCCCAAACCCACAAATACTCGACCTAGAAGATACTTTTGGATAACCTTGATAATTTTTACATCTTAGAATAGGTCTTGGCTTAGAAGAACAAGTTTTGGAAGCTAGGGTTTGCACACACACTTGGGTCTTGAAGATTTGAAGCTTGTGGTTGAGAATTTCTTACCCATTTATGTTCATTTCTTCATTTCCTTGCTTTGTATTAAATATTTAAGTGTGTAGTATTTATTTACAACACTTAAATCTTGTTTATGGAAATATNATAAGCCTAGGACTGTCCCATTAACTCCGAATTAATTTTGGAAAAGATAATTTGGGGTTGGGAAAAGATTAATTAACAAGAACTTGAGGCTTTAACCCTCATTTTATAGATTCTATCTAGGAATAAGAGATTGAACTACTTGTAGCCATATCTGGGTGTGTTTAATCTCTTAATTGTGTTAGAGATTATTCAAATTAGGAAGTCTTGTTGGTCTTTGGAAGAAGCTAATTGAGAATTATTATCCGTGGCTAATTAACATAAACTCGCTCATATTTGTAAAATCGTGAAATGCATTGGATCGTTGCTTGAGTGTGATTCCCCATGCATCCATACTTGTAACCATTGATCATTTTATTTGCTTTCTAGGTTAGTTTATATTTTTGCATTTAGCTACAATATTTTCACAATCAAATTCTAAGTGTTTGGCATTGCATAATAAGTGATAATTTTCTTACATTCCTAATCGCCGACATATTGTTCTTTGTGGGATTCGACCCTGACTCATAGTTGGGTAATTTATATTGCATGCGACCGTTTCCATTTACTTTTTAGTAGTGGATTTGAACGTCATCAAAAACCTAGAAACTTTCCTTAAGTGCAGAAGGGCCGTATTTGCAAAAACAATCCCCTTTTTGTCACTGTTTTCATTAAAGTAAACTTTTAAAAATTAGCCCACCTCTGTGTTTTTAAAAATAGTGACGATTTTGACCCATTTTGTCAAAATTTACGTGCAGAATGAGCACTGTTCGGTATCTACCTTTTTGGGTAGTAGATGAGGTTCCTTCGAGATTCCATATGTGGTGGAATGACCTGGGAGAAGTGGGCCAGAGTTTCGATACTAAGGTAGTGGGTGGTCTCAACAGTTTGTTAAATATTACACCTAGGTTTGATCTGATAGAGGCACTGATACCTTTCTGGGACCAGGCATAATGTTTTTCACTTTTCGAATTTTGAGTTGACCCTTACGTTGGAGGATATAGCCGGTTACGCCGTGTTTGACCCGAGAGTTGTTACCCTTTATAAGTTTTTGGACCTTTTGAGCATCAACCGACAAGAATGCAAAGTTGGTCGATGGCAACTTTTCCTTCAATTTTTTGTATAGCTGGTATGGGATCCTAAGGGATTTGAGGCTCAAGACACCGATTTGTGCCATTAAGGGAAGAAAAAAAAAGGGAGTCTCGTAGAGGCGTGGCTCCATAGTTGCATTCTTGGTCATTCTGTTATTCCTAAGGGAGGACGGACACATAGATTTACGCATCGCAGGAATTGCCAACTTTTTGACCAAGAAAGCCAATGGAACTCTCGTGCCAATGATCCTCGCAGATATTTATCGAGCTTTGACAGCTTGAAGATCGGGTGAAAGATTTTTTGAGGGTTATAACCTATTATTGAAAATATGGTTGGTGGAGCATCTTTACCATCGCCATAGATACATGAACCACGGTTTAACGAGATTCAGTTGCATTGAGGACTATGGGACTAGGATAAGTGGTTATGAATTGCCGGAAGGTATTGACGCCTGGTTCACGTATCTTTGCTCGTTAACTGCAAATCAAATTAAGTGGAGTTTTAGTTGGCTCTTGGTCAATGAGGTTATCTACATATCCGCCGATGTTTGCTTTTTGTTATTGATGGATTTTTGGATTGTTTAGCCTTATGCCCTACACCGAGTTTTGTGTCAGTTGGGGAGGTATCAGACAGGTCCTCATGATGAAGATTTGAGTACACAGGTGGTTGAGTTGTGCCGATGGGCTACTTTTCCCAAAGAAATGGTTCGCTAGATCTGGCATAAGCGTATGTTTTTGGAGCCACACACTTAGGTGCAGGATTTATCATAGGGGAAGTGGAATATAGTTACACAACATGGTATGGTAAGAGAGCTTGGGTAAATAAAGAACCGAAAAGACCTGCCAAAAGGCCACATGTCCAACAGTTCATGAATGGAGAAAAAAAGCAATGGGCCTGGTCAGCCAAAGATGAAGAATATCTGGTCACCATCGGCAAACTAAAAGAGAAATTGAGAGTCCTTAGCTTTGAAAAGGATTTGCAAGCTGCCGAGGACGGGGGAGCAAAGAAAATGTTAGCTCGTGAAAATGAGGCCTTCAGAGCATAGCTCGAAGAAATGAAAATAACATCAGAGACACCTATGAGGAGTGAAAGAGACCAAAACATCAGTGTCAACTTGAGGCAAATTCTTTTTGGTTTTCAGCTTTATCTAACGAATGTACTCTATAGAGGTTGTAGGTGTGTTGTCTTGAAATCGAACTTCATACTCCACTCTGTTACTTTATATGCATTTCCATCATCCTTGGCTAAGTTGTAACTAGGTCTCTTTTTGGCTTGTTTCTGCTTTCCTTGTCTGTTCATCCTTGTCTCGCAATCATAATACTTTACTTGGATCTGTGCTCATGTATTTAAGTAAAGGATTCAGTTGTATTTCCATTCCTCAGTTTCCTTCTAATTAATTCCTCGTCTGTATTTACGTGCTCCTTCTAGATCATCGCCCATCCTTGCCTTGCTTGCTTGTAGTGTTATGCATCCTCGCTTGCTTGTAATCTCGTTTCTTTTTGTACTCATCGAGCAGATCTGACTTCTGCTTAGACATTCTATTACGTCAAGGCACCAACTTAACACTAGCCTTTTAGGATTCTCCTCTTTTATAGGTGTAGTTTCTACCCTCACATCCTATTATGGTTCTTCTTTCTTGACGACTTAATACTTTCCAAGATATGCTCCTTCTGTTGAGGAAATTCCCATGTTTTTCGGATGTATGGTTGATATCCTAGACTTATATATCTCGTAGTATGAGGCTTCCTTGTGAAAACTCTAACTTTGATTCACTCACCACGGTCACCCCTACCTTGTTGCTTGTTCTTTCGATATGAAATCGTGTACTCTTATGATTATAACGCCACTAAGTTCTATCATAACTCTCCAAGCCTAGAACTTGCCTTATGGTACTTGCTAACGTTGGTACTGTTACGTCTTTGAAATATACACCTCTGATAAGTTCTATTAAATTAGTCACTTTACTTTATTACCAGTGATTTAAGGCGATTCCCCCTATTAAGTCAGTCTTGCGAGAACTTGTCCTTTAAGTAATTTACTAGTCCAGTCGGGTGGCGAGGTAAGTTCTTCGAATTACACGACTTGCTGTCACACGGTTCAAATTTGCCTTCGAGTCTTGTCGTCACCGTTTCTCTTCATAGTTTCCTTGTCTTTATTTGCAATGTTCCATTTGTCTTTTCACTAGTCCTTTATTAGCATTCCGCCTCATGTTTGTTCTAAAGCTTCCCATGATATTCTTCCATTTCTAATTCCTCTGACCTTAGGTAATCTTATTTGTGGTTATCTCATACATCTCTGTCGCTTAACCCTCTAACTGTAGGGTTTCCCGATATACTTTCCTTATGGAGCCAGTGTTGTTGGCCTTTACTGCTTCTACCGGGTTATAACTCATCGAGTATCATACGTTACCTTTTTAACTCTACCTTTTTATATTAATCGTTGTTGGGCTCGAAAATAATGTAATTACCTACATAAGAATCTCAGATCATTATAGACGTTAAAACCATAATTATCATAATCCATACTCTTTTTCTCATTCCATTACATACTTCACCTCTAGCTTATAAGGCATTTTCATATTACTGATTACTCACAATACTCGTTACTTACATTTGCATATATAAACTTTAACTATCAATCTACCACATACATGTATCCTTTCTGAGTTCCCTTTATAAGGAAAACATAACCTTTATCTAAACATACCGTTACCTTACTAGTGAAGCACTCCTACTTTTCCCTCCCAACGCAATATAAGCACAATCTAACTATCATTCGATCGAAGATCCTACCTAAGTCTCTCCCTTTAACATTACTTTTTACCTTCTTTAGCCCTACTGACAAAGCTTTATGAATTATCATTACAATATAACTTATGACATTGTAAGATCACACTCATGGGTATAAAGATATTTTATCAAAAGGGTAAGTATACCTTCAATCATAAATCACTCTGGTCTTGAGATCTCGATACATATGAACCTTGCCATGTCCCTACCCTGTAGACCTGATATGGCACAAACCCTTATAACATAAGCGAGGAAAGTCCTCCAACATGTTGTCCTCCTACTTGTTGTTTGTCACCGCTTGGGAACCCTATGAAAGTACCCACTATTCTGACCCTCATTGCCTGACCAATACCCCCATCTGGGTTTTGTTTTGTGGATGTTGGCGAGTCCTGGTTAACTGACTCCCAAGACCGTGGACTTCTCAATTCCTTAGAAGACCGTATATCCTCTGGTGAGCCATCATAGCATGGGGTATGGGAATCAAAGGATCTAGTTAAAACTTGTGATTCCCTCCTTAATTCTTGCTCAACTGGGGCCATAGGAGAAACTGATGATACTGGAGCTCTTCTTGGCTCCTCTAATACCATCGAGGTAGGAGACTCATCTCGTATCTCAGACGAATTTGTCCCAACAGAGGGCATAATCTCTGGTGGGTCCGTCTCAATAGAGGACATAACCTTCGACGGGTCTATCTCAATGGAGTAACTTACTCCCATTTCCATCTCCGTCGTATCCCTTGGATAACCTGTAGGTCTTCCAGTGGAAGTCATCTCTCAACTATAAGACAAACAAGGATTAGAGTTAAAATTTTCATTACTTATGACTAGGTTCTATCACACGATCTACAACATGAAGGAAAAGTAACCATCCTAAATGCCTCGCAGCCTCATGTTTATAAATGTGACACACAACACACCCATAAACAAGACTCTACTAGACTCGACTTGTAGTCATCCCTAGGATAGACCTGCCCTAATACCAAGTTTGTCACACCCCAACCTTGGGAGTGTGGACGACACCCGGTGCCCTATGACCCAAGTGTACTAATCTTGATACATGTAATATACTCAACCGTATGCGGGTCGACAAGGCCTCTGACAAGTGATTACCTGATCAAAAGACACAACCACCGGCTCGCAAAAAAGGCCCAACATACGTATATATATACTACAAGTCCAATAATGCTAATATAAACACAATGGGTCCACTAAAAATGGCCGACAAAGCCACACAAGACTACTATATATGAGACGTCTGTGTACAAGCCTCTAGGGAGTACATCAACAACATCCGGCTGAGAAAGGATGCCAACATACCTAACTATATATGTACCTACAACCACCATACCTATAATCTCACTAAAAGCTCCGGAAAAAAGGGAGCGTGACAACCTTCAGCTGAGTTGAGTCACATACTGCAAGGTATCGTCTGAATCTCTACTTGTACCTGTGGGCATAAAACGTAGTTCCCCAGCGAGAAGCTGTCAATATGAAAGAAGTATTGAATATGAAAGGCAAGTAATACACATAATAAAATATGGATTGTGAAGGAAGAGTACATAAGTCAACCTGAACATTACAAGCCTTTGAGGGCATACACTGTCACAATCATGGATATATATATGCATGTATGTAAAAATCAAGCCACTCAACGGGGCCATATAATATAATATAAAGCCACTCTTTGGGGAAAATCATGTCATATCATAACATACCCGGCCTCGAAGAGGACTCGATCGTAACCTATCTTAGTAGGACTCTCTAATGTCTCATATCATATCATAACGTACCCGGCCTCGAAGAGAACTCGGTCGTACCTGACCTTAATAATGTCAAAACCAACTGCAGTGGTGTGAACATATAAGTGCCGCACCCGGCCGACTATAGCACGACTTGGTAAAAAATTAGATATATATATATATATATATATATATATATATATATATATATATATATATATATATATATATATATATATATATATATATATATATATATATATATAAGTGTAATGCAAGCACTAGCTCTAAAGGGACATATGGATCTGATTGGAGTGACTCAAGGTTGCTATCCTCTGATTTTCGTTATGTAACTGTGTCAGTATCAATTGGACAAGAGTCAACAAGGATCATAAAAAGACATAAGATTCAAGATGCTATCAAGGCGAGAAGTGATCCCGATAAAGAACAATAAGAGTCGTGAACTATAACAATACCAGCTTTAATCTTGAGAATGGAGTTCCCTTTGAATTAACGGCACCATAATTGCGTTATTTGTAAATCATGCCAAAAGAAGGAAAGAGTGAGCCTTGACATAGCTATATCAATCTGTCCAATAACCAGGCTAAACTCAACTGGTCACACCTTAATCTACAACCACGATAATGACGATATCATTAAGCTACAAGAAATACAACTACATACAACCAATAACAAGCTCATTCTATATTAAAACGGGCAGCATCTCCCCTGATTTTTTTTACATTACCACGTTCTATGTTGCATCAACAACTCAAGAAATAACCAATAGCTATATGGAATACAACCAACACAATAACACGTCGAGTGGCAAGATTGGTTCATGTCTAATAACACTATATTTCAAACTCTTTCCCTCTTATTTATATTTATGAAAAATTTGATAATAAAAACACAATATACGCAGGTTATTCCATCAATTATCCAGCCATAAAACGCTGAAAGACACCTCCCAAACAATCCAAGAATCAACAACATTACTAATAAGCCTTTTGATAGATATCTCACAAGTTCTAGATTCCAAGACTCAGACGTAACTTGGATAAGCTTAAATACATGTATTGTAAGAGGTTCCTTACCTTCAAATAAATAGGACAACTCGAATTTGGGATTACTTCATCACAAAGTATCCTTCAAACGCAACCACAAGAACATGGAAGAGAAACTAGCAAGCACTTCGGAATTCTCGGCACTAGAATCTCTTTCCAGAACTTAAACCACTTAAAAAACCCCCCACATGAGCTAGAACAACACGAAAGTAAGCAACCATAAGAAGAACAAGAAACTCACTAGCATGACGGGATTCTTGATACTTGATTTGTGTTGTTTGTCCTTTGTTAGGGTCTTGAATCATGAGAGAACTTTGGGAGATGGTTTGTATGTGTCTAGGGTCTTAAGAGAGTGAAAAATAATGAGTGATAAGGAGCTTTAGGATTCACATACATATCAAGATATTTCCACCGCCTAAGTGGGTCCCATAGGGAGCTTCTTGCGTAGTCTCGTGAAAACGTGAATAACTCTCTACTTTGATGTCATATTGATGAATAGTTTAATGTACTAAACAGACTCATGAATCTTCAATTTGGTGTGTATCACCCCAAAAATCCAAGTATAATGATGTCATGCCCCAACCTCGGGAGGCGCTACCGGCGCTCAACCGAGTCAACCCGACTGAGCAAGCCTATTAGACATTTTCTACCCAAATCATTATGATCAAGAAACATGTTATTATTAATTATACAACAAGAAGATTTTGTAAACATTTCAAAATCGATTCAATTGTTACATCATTGTCAAGTTTTTCAAAATTTCATACACTTTTCATATTGAAGGAATAAGGGTCTAAAACACAACATAATCCACTGACCCTTCCAATACCGATATACAACCCACATAGTGTCTACAGAGCCTCTAAATATACAAAAGAGAGTCATAACAATGCCAGCAACAAGGCTTCGGCTATACATCAAAACGTGGCAAACATATAAACAAAATATGTACTACATGACCCCAGGAAGAAATGGGGCTCACCAAGTATGCTGGGAAGATGATGATGATGCACCACTAGCTGTGATCAACACTGTCTACTATGGAACCACTTACATCTATTTGAAAATGTAGCACCCCCGGCAGAAGGGACGTTAGTACTATCGAATAGTACTAGTATGTATAAATAAACACCATCTCATTAGAAAGAACAATAATACAAGAAGAAATAATTATGGAATAAATGGAAAGCTTAAACAACACTACAACATCAAATTAAGGATCACATGAGCTTTCAAGTAATTTTCATAGATTTAAATTGGGACATCATTAGTATCAATACCTCATCATTCACAATACCACCGTACTTTTACACAGAGTACGATCACGACCCGATAGGCTAGGTCATCCCATTGGAGACATTCACCACAATCACAAATTCTAGTTTCAGTTTCCAGTTTCAATTTCTGATTTCAATTTCCAACAGAGTACCACCATGTGTGCGGCATGACTTCCGATCAAGGCCCGATCGTCTAGGCCATCTCAGCCAAGACATTACCATTTCCCACGATCTTCTCATTTGATATTTCTTTCCCATATATTAATTCATCGGCACTAGTGGCCACAATCATTATATCATACCTATGTTCTTGGCCGTATCTCATAATGCAAGTTCTTTCCCACATTTTACATTATTATCATTTTCAACAAAAAAGCCTTTCAATTCAAGATATTGAGTACACACGAGAGCAATTACAAAGCATAGGTAAGTAGAGGCCTTCACATACTTTAGCATAACAACCTTTATTCAAACTCGACTGGAAGTCTAGGCATTTTAGCACATATTCCATATCTTTAACACATCCTCAAATGACAAGATAGAATAATGGGAACATTAAAATACATATTGCACATATATTCTTGCAACACAAACACATTTGGAATAACAATTTCTACATCAATCAATTTTGGAACTTACACCAATTGCATGGACACCAAGGGGGTTCAATTTCTAAGAAGAGGGGTTTTTAGCCATACATACCTTGTTGGAGATCTTTAGTGCTTTTAAAACCAGCCCCTACTCTTATTATTTCAATCTACGTCAACATAATTCAATTGGACCAATATTAGTAAAAATTTCCAGGTTTTTGGTCATTTTGGCAATTTATCAAACACCTAGAGTGCATAGCATTCAACTACCTCTAGTAATGGTGTTTTTTCATCCAACAATCCCTCCTTCCCATAAACAAGATATAATACAATATTCTTTGACTACTAACTGCCTTCTTTAGCACCATTATAATCATCAATGAACTCACATCCACCAAATTTCACTAATTAACTCATTACAAAATCTCTACAACACCCAATAACAATAATCTAGTTTAAGTATTTATGGATTCTAATCACCATCTCATAAGTTCTACTACTTATTCCTTTATATTCACTAACAATCCATGCATGTAGGTTTAAGGGTGAAATATTATATCTTGTAGACCAAATCTTAAAAGTCAACTTTTGAGGTGTTCTTGAGATTTTAAGAAATCCTATGGAATCAAATACCAAAACTTGTTGTAACTAGTGATTGAGAAGTGAAATCATCATAAAAACACACTTGAATGTCTGTATTGGAAGCCTTGGCCAGATGGGTGATGGAGATAAAAGCCCTAGTCTTGAAACCCTTTTATTTTTCTCTCTCCCCGCTTAGGTATTAATAGGCCCAGGTACAGTATTTTTTAACTGGTGCTATCCCTGTGCTATAAGGCTTTAGCTTACTGGTTTGCTAAAATCAGGTACAGTTATTTTCCGCTGGTGCTATCCCTGTGCTATAAGGCCTTAGCTCACTGGTTTGCTAAAATATTGTGCTTCCCTTATGTGCTATAGCTGTGCTATGGGGAGATAACTCACTTTATTTTCTTTAGTATTATTGCTTTGAATTAAACATCCAAGTTTTACCTATTATTACAATATTCAAATATTAATAAAATAATTATCCTCAAGTATCCAAATTTTTTTTTATCCACTCCAGTAATTCTCATGAGGTTTGGGTCTAAATTAAATTGTATTCTTAAGCTCGAAATTGCTCAAATTAGCAATAGAAATTCACGCGGCCTTACACATTGGCCTATCTCGGAACCACAAACCTCGAGTTCTTGGTAAGATTTCACGGGGCCTTACATCCTCCCCCACTTAAGGTCATTCGTCCTCGAATGAGGATCAAGGCTCACTAATAGCATCCTATGCAACTCATTTTTTTTTTCATACTACACACCAGCAACCCCAAATTTCACTAACTCCCTAGATTTCAAAAACATTTTTGCTAGAGTTTCTTTTGTAACTAGGCCTATCCACCTCTCATAGAGCCCCAGAAACATATCTTACAAACATATGCACAACCCAACAACGCAGTAAAACACATAATAACACTAACCATGGCCTTATAAGCAACATATAATCAAAAGGAACACCTTTACATTAATTGAAAAAGTGATACAAAATTCATAGGAAGTAACTTTATAGAAACTATTACATGGCTATTCAAACAAATGGGGGTACTTCTTTTTCATTTCATCCTCGGCTTCGCACGTAGATTCTTCAACCTGCTTGTTTTGCCATAGCACTTTTACGGAGGCGATTTATTTGTTTCTCAACTTTCATACTTGTCTATCAAGAATGGCAAATGAAATTTCTTCATATGACAGTTCGTCATTAACCTCAATGGTCTCAACTGGAACAATAGCCAATGGGTCTCCCACTACCTTTTTCAGCATAGACACATGAAATATAGGGCGTACTAATGACATCTCGGGTAATAGCTCCAGCTTGTATGCCACCTGACGGATCCTTTGACTGATTCTGTACGGCCCGACTTACCTCGGACTCAATTTTCCTTTCTTTCCAAACCGCATAATACCCTTCATGGGGGAAACCTTCAAGAATACCCAATCACGTTCTTTGAATTCCAAGTCTCTGCGACGAATATCAGAATAGGACTTCTAATGACTCTGAGCAGTTTTCAACCACTCCTTTATGATCTTAACCTTCTCCATAGCCTGATGCATAAGGTCTGGCCCTATCAATTCAGCTTCCCCAATCTCAAACCACCCAATCGGTGATCTAGATCTCCTACCATACAATGCCTCGAACGGAGCCATCTGAATACTAGCATGGAAGCTGTTGTTATAAACAAACTCTATGAGAGGAAAATGATCATCTCAACTACCCTTGAAGTCAAGAACACAAGCACGCAACATGTCCTCAAGCATCTGAATAGCCCGCTCTGCTTGCCTGTCGGTCTGTGGATGGTAGGCTGTGCTAATTCACCTGAGTACCCAACCCTTACTAAAATTTCCTTCAAAAATTGGCCGTGAACTGAGCCCCTCGATTTGAAATGATTGAGGCTGGAATGCCATGGAGCCTGACTATTTCCTTGATATATAACTGAGCATACTGTTTCGCTGTATCGGTAGATTTAACCAGGAAGAAGTGTGCTGATTTCGTGAGTCGGTCCACGATCACCCAAATTGAGTCGAACTTGCGCGGAGTGCGCGGTAACCCTACCAAAAAATCCATATAAATCATTTCCCACTTCCACACTGGAATTTCTATATTCAGTGCCAACCCACCGGGCCTCTGATGCTTGGCCTTCACATGCTGACAGTTTGGACATTCTTCCACAAAGTCCGCCACACTCCTCTTCATGTCATTCCACCAATAGACTTCCTTGAGATCATGATACATTTTCGTAGAACCTGGGTGCACAGAATATCTAGAAGTGTGAGCTTCTACCATGATCCTTTCCGAAGACCATCTACGTTTGGAACATATAGTCGCCCTTGGTACCATAGTGTACCATCATCCATGCCAAAAGAAAAGGCAGTGGTATTATGTTTATGAATTCCTTCCTTCAGCTGTACCAACAACGGATCATTGTATTGCTTCTCCTTGACTGCTGCCACAAGCGATGATTCCGCCCTATTCTGTACAATTACTCCTCCTTCATTAGAGTCCACAAGACGAACTCCCAAACTAGCCAACTGGTGAACTTCTCAGGCTAACGTCCTTTGACATGCCTTCAAGTGAGCCAAACTACCCATAGATTTCCAGCTAAGAGAATCTGCCACAACATTAGCCTTCCCCGGATAATATAAAATATCGATGTCATAATACTTGAGCAACTCAAGCCATCTTCTCTACCTCAGATTCAATTCCTTCTGTTTGAAAATATATTGAAGGCTCTTGTGGTCCGTGAATACATCCACATGGGCCCCATACAAATAATGATGCCAAATCTTTAATGCAAATACCACCGCCGCAAGCTCTAAGTCATGTGTTGGATAGTTCTTTTCATGATTCTTAAGTTGTCTTGAAGCATAAGGTATAATCTTGCCATGTTGCATCATCACACACCCAAGCCCGATTCTCGAAACATCGCAATATACCACAAACCCATCTGCACCCTCTGGTAGAGTCAACATCGGGGCTATAGTCAACCTTGATTTCAAGTCCTGGAAGATCCTTTCACAAACATCACACCATTGGAACTTAACCGTTTTCTGCGTCAATTTAGTCAATGGAGAGGTAAGAGTAGAAAACCCCTTCATAATACCCAGCTAAGCCCAAGAAACTGCGAATCTCTGTTGGAGTTGTAGGTCTAAGCCAATTCTTCACTGCTTCAATCTTTTGAGGATCAATCTTAAGTCCTTCTCTAGAGACGACATGACCCAGAAATGTAACAAATTCAAGAAAAAATTCACATTTCAAGAACTTCGCATACAATTGGTGCAGATGAAGAGTCTTCAGAACTGCCCTGAGGTGATCGCCATGATCCTATCGACATCGTGAATATATAAGAATGTCGTCAATGAACACTATCACAAAGGAGTCAAGAAATGACTTGAAGACTCGATTTATAAGATCCATAAAAGCTGCCGGAGCATTTGTTAGCCTGAAAGACATTACTAGGAATTCAAAGTGCCCATACCGGGTTCTAAAAGCCGTTTTTGGGATATCCTACTCCTGATCTTCAATTGGTGATACCCCGAGCGCAAATCAATTATGGAGAAGTACATAACACCTTGTAATTGATCAAACAAATCATCTATCCTTGGTAGAGGGTACCTATTTTTGATTGTGACTTTGTTGAGGTGCCGATAGTCAATACGCATCCGTAGTGATCCATTTTTCTTTGTGAAAAATAGAACCGGTGCTCCCCAAGACGACACACTTGGTCAGATGAAACCCTTCTCTAGCAAATCCTTCAATTGTTCCTTCAACTCCTTTAATTTTTCCGGTTCCATCTATAAGGTGGAATGGATATAGGCTGTGTGCCTGGCATTACGTCAATCCCAAAATCAATCTCCCTGTTTGGTGGAATCCCAGGGAGCTCATCCGGAAAGACATCGGGGAATTTACAACTTGCACTAACTCAAGTGTAGGTGCCTCAGCATCGATGTCCGTAACCTAGACCAAATGGTAGATACACCCCTTGCTAATCATCTTTGCGGCCTTAAGGTAAGAAATAAACCTACCTTTTGTCACCACATTATCCCCATTCCACTCAACAACTGGCTCATTAGGGAATTCAAGCCTCATAGTTCTAGTTCACCAATCGAGCTTGGCAAAACATAAATAAAGCCAATCCATCCCCATTATTACATCAAAATCAACCATCCCCAATTCAATGAGATCAGTCGTGGTATCCCGACCACGTACCGTGACAACACAATCTCTATAAACCCGAGAGGCCGTAATAGACTCGCCAACCAGAGTAGATACAGAGAACGACTCATAAAGTTATTCATGTAATATAAGGGGTAATATAGGACAAGGTGGAACCAAGATCAATGAGGGCATACACATCATGAGATTGTATAGTTAATATACCTGTGACAACATCTGGAGAAGCCTCTGCAATCTGGCGATCACTCATAGCATAGAAACGACTAGGTCCTCCCGATCTCTGTGCACCACCCCTAACTGCACCACGCCCTGCGGGTGCTGGAATGCCTCGAGCTACAAAGGGTTCTGAAGATGTAGCAGTTGCTGGACTGGATGGCTGTGCTGTGCACCTACCCGCACCCTGGCGGGATACACGATACTCCCTCTGAATATGGCCTCTCATCCCGCACCCGCAGCATATAGGTAAGTCCATGTAGAAAATCCCTAAGTGCATCTTCCCACACCTGGGGCATGGGGGCCTCCGCTGTTGCTGGGATCTCCCTCCTGACCGACCCTACTGGTGGGGTCCCCTATTGCGTTGCCTGGGCTGGAAATGACTCCACTGCTGCTGCTGACTGGGCCCTAATGGCGGTGCACTGACTGAAGACTGAGCAACAGACTGGGATGGCCCTGATGATTCTCCCCTGAAAGCTGATCTTCCCCCACCAAATGAATCCCCGAAGTTGCCCGTAGACTAGGCCTTGCTGCTACCCTCTCGCTATATCCTGTTCTTCAATTTACGATTCTCTGTGGACTGAGAAAATGCCACAATCTTCCCATAATTCATATCAGAATTCAAGGCAGCTGTAGAAGCCTCATTAATAGTCAATGAACTAAGGCCCTGAACAAACCAGCGCACCCTGGCCTCCATAGTGGGTAATATGTGAATATCATACTTGGATAGGCGTGCGAACTCCATGTGGTACTCCCACACACTCTTGTTCCCTTGCTTTAGATTCTCAAACTTAGCTGCATGGGCTGCCTTTGTCTCTGCATGCAGGAAATGATCCATAAAGGCGTCAGCAAACTCAATCCACCTCGGCGGAGGGCTCCCCTCCTCAAGGGAGTCTTCCCACAACTCAAACCACGAATAGGCCACCCCTTTCAGACGGTAGGCAACCAACTCCAATCCATCTGTCTCAGTTGCACGCATAACCCTCAAGGTCATGTGAATCTCATCAATAAAATCTTGGGGGTCCTCCTCGGGATTTGCTCCCGAGAGCACTAGAGGATCTTGCCGAAGAAATTTGTTTACCCTAGAACTGGTAGAATCCTCTTGCTGGCTAGAAGAGCTGGGTGCAACATTTGATCTCTGGGCCTGAGAAGCCACTAACTATGTCAGCATATGGATAACTCCCCTAAGAACCCCATCAGAAATGCCAGAACTGGGAGCTGGGGCTAGAGGTGGAATAGGAATATCGGTGGGAGGGATTGTATCACCCTCGATAGATGTAGGAGCTGGTGCAGTCATTTCCGCTATAGAAGAATCAAGCAGTGTAATAGTCGGGGGATTATCCTCACCCGCACCTTCAAGTAGAGAATCAACAGCCACTCTTGGGGTGGCATTGGTTTCTTGGCCAATTCTTGCTTTCTTCTTAGGTGCCAATTACTGAAAGTTAGAACAATGCACGAGTTAGAGGAGAACAACCTCACATTCAAATCTATCACACGATATAGATCAACAAAGAAGGGTATTATTCCTAAATACCCAAATAGCCCCCTAATTATAGATGTGGTCGACAACACACCGATAAGAAGGGCTCTACCAGACACGGATTCGAGACATCCTAGGAGACTTTGAAACCTTAGGCTCTGGTACCAAATTTGTAACGCCCCAACCTCGGGAGGCGCGACCGGCGCTCAACCGAGTGAACCCGACTGAGCAAACCTATTAGACATTTTCTACAACATCAAATTAAGGATCACATGAGATTTAAAGTAATTTTCATAGCTTTAAATTGGGACATCTTTAGTATCAATACCTCATCATTCACAATACCACCGTACTTTTATACGGAGTCCGATCACGACCCGATCAACTAGGTCGTCCCAATAGATACATTCACCACATTCACAATTCCAGTTTCAGTTTCCAGTTTCAATTTCTAATATTAGTTTCCAGAATAGTACCACCACGTGTGCGGCATGGCGTCCGATCACGGATCGATCGGCTAGGACATCTTAGCCAAGACATTACTATTTCTCATCGATCCTCTCTTTTCATATTTCCTTCACACATTTCAATTCATCGGAACTAGTGGCCACAATCCTTATATCATACCTATGCTCTTGGCCGTATCTCATAATGCAAGTTCTTTCCCACATTTCACATTATTATCATTTTCAACAAGCAATCCCTTCAATTCAATATATTTAGTACACACGAGATCAATTACAGATCATAGGTAAGTATAGGCCTTCACATACTTTAGCATAACAGCCTTTATTCAAATTCGACTGGAAGTATAGGCATTTTAGCAAATATTCCATGTCTTTAACACATGCTCAAATGACAATATAGCATAATGGGAACATTGAAATACATATTTCACATATATTCTTGCAACACAAACACATTTGGAATAGCAATTTCTACATCAATCAATTTTGGAACATACACCAATTGCATGGATACCAAGGGGGTTCAATTTCTAAGAAGTGGGGGGTTTTAGCCATACATACCTTGTTGGATATCTTTATTGCTATTAAAACCAGCCACTACTATTACTACTTCAATCTACATCAACATAATTTAATTGGACCAATATTAGTAAAAATTTCCAGGTTTTTGGTCATTTTGGAAATTTATCAAACACCTAGAGTGCATAGCATTCAACTACCTCTAGTAATGGTGTTTCTACATCCAACAATACCTCTTTCCCATCAACAAGATATAATACAATATTCTTTGACTACTAACTGCCTTCTTTAACACCATTATAATCAACAATGAACTCACATCCACCAAATTTCACTAATTAACTCATTACCAAATCTTTACAACACCCAATAACATAGTTTAAGTATTTATGGCTTGCAATCACCATCTCATAAGTGCTACTACTTATTCGTTGCTCATATATTCATTAAGAATCCATGCATGTAGGTTTAAGGGTGAAATGTTACCTCTTATAGACCAAATCTTGAAAGTCAACTTTTGGGGTGTTCTTGAGATTTTGAAGAAATCCTATTGAATTCAATACAAAAACTTGTTGTAACTAGTGAGTGAAGTGGAATCATCATAAAAACATACTTGAAAACTCACCTTATGTGTGTATTGGAAGCCTTGGCCACATGGGTGATGGATAGAAAAGCCCTAGTCTTGAAATCCTTTTATTTTTCTCTCTCCCTGCTTAGGTATTAATAGGCCCACTTATCATTGTGCTATAAGGCTTTAGCTCGCTGGTTTGCTAAAATCAGGTACAATTATTTTCCACTGGTGCTATCCCTGTGCTATAAGGCTTTAGCTCACTGGTTTGCTAAAATTTTCTACTTTCCTCATGTGCTATAGCTGCGCTATGGGGAGATAGGTCACTGTATTTTCTTTAGTCTTATTGCTTTAAATTAAACATCCAAGTGTTCCCTATTATTACAACATTCAAATATTAATAAAATCATTATCTCCAAGTATCCAAAAAAAAACTTTATCCACTCCAGTAATTCTCATGAGGTTCAGGTCTAAATTAAATTGTATTCTTAAGCTCGAAATTGCTTAAATTAGCAATAGAAATTCACGCGGCCTTACACATTAGCCTACCTTGGAACCACAAACCTCGAGTTCTTGGTATAAATTCACGGGGCCCTACAATTGAGAGAAAAACATAGTAACATTAGAACCTAATTTTTAGTAAAATTATAAACGTAACTTGCGACAACTTTTGTCGACTTTTACTTCATAACTCGCTTGACTTCAAAACTTAACCCGCGACTGTCATAAAACTTAAATACCTCATAACATCACCTTCAATTCGTTTAAAAACATGTGCTATGCATGCTTTTATACACTTAAGAACTTGAGAATAGTCTTGATCTCCGAGCTTATGTCGACTTAATCGCGACACACTTTAACGTGTGAAAATGCAGGATGTAACATCAACATATCCTACGAAATCTGAATGGTCCACTCTGACTACTCGTCTTTCTTAGGGTCAAATGCGGTTCTCAACTCAATGTGTGTGCCAAATCACACTGAACCGCTCTCCAGGTGCAAAGTAAACTATGCACCTCAATATGAGATGATAGAAACAGGTACACCATGTAAGCGAACAATCTCCCAGATGTAGATCTTAGCCAACTGCTCCGATGTGTAGGAAGTCATGACTGGAATGAAATGTGAAAACTTGGTCAGTTTGTCCATAATGCCCCGAAAACATAAAATCTCCTCAATGTCCATGGCAAACCTACCACAAAGTCCATAGTGATACGCTCCTACTTTCACTCCGGTATCTCAATCTTCTGAAGCGAACCGCCAGGTCTCTAATGCTCATACTTGACCTGCTGACAATTCAAACACCGAGCAACATATCCAAAAATGTCTTTCCTCATCCGTTTCCACCAATAATGCTGCTTAAAATCACGGTACATGTTTGCAAATCCTGGATGAATGTAATACAATGAACTATAAGCCTCCTCAAGGATAAACTCTCTCTCAACGCATCCACTTTAGGAACACAAATCCGGCCCTGAATCCGCAACACACCATCATCACTAATAGCCACCTCCTAGCACCGCCTTGTTGCACCATGTCGTTAAGGACAAGAAATGGGGATTATCATACTGGCGAGCCTTGATGCGCTTAAACAACAACGAATGAGATAAAACTCAAGCAATGACTCCACTAGGCTCCGATATGTCCAACCTCACGAACCTATTGACCAAAGCCTGAACATCTATTGCTAAGGGACTATCAACCTATTAAAATGAATTCTAAACTTCTAATACTCTCTACCTTTATACTCAAGGCATCTGCTACCACATTGGCCATCCCCGGATGATAAAGAATGGTGATATCATAGTTCTTTAATAAATGTAACAACCTCTGTTGCCTCAAGTTAGATCCCTTTGTTGAAATGAATAGATATTGAAGGCTCCAAAGATCCGTATACACCTCACAAGACAAGACATATAAGTAATGTCTCCAAATCTTAAGCGCCTCTACAATAGATGCAAACTCCAAACTATACACTGGTAGTTATTCTCATGGGGTTTCAACTAGCGCAATGCATAGGTAATTGATTGCATCAACACACACCCGATTCCAACCCGCAGAGCATCACAATAAATCATATATAATCCTGATCTCGAAGGCAAAGCCAATGTTGGATCTGTAGTTAAAGTTGTCTTGAGTTTCTGAAAGCTCTCCTTACACTCATCTGACCACCTAAACAGAGCACCATTTGGAGTCAACTTAGTCAATGGGGTTGTAATAGATGAAAATCCCTCTATGAAGTGATGGTAAAAACCAACCAAACCCAATAGGCTCCTGATCTGTTTAGAGGTAGAAGGTTTGGGCCAACTCTAAATTGTCCCAATCTTCTGCGGTCCACATTGATCCCATCATTAGATACCACATGACGTAAGAATGCCACTGATTCTAACCACATGACCTCTGCTATGATGTTACTGAACTCTAGATGAGGTTGATCCTCACACTCAAGCATGCGAACCGACTCCAAGCGCCTGGAAATCTTGATCACCTGGTCAAACCTAGCATTCACCTCGGCCTCTTGAGCCAGACTATAACGTAAATCATAGTTGAGGCCATCAATGAACCTCCTGATCCTCTCTCTCTCTCTCTCAGTAGGAACCAACCATATAGCATGACATGAAAAATCTGCGAATATTATCTCACACTGAGTCACAGTCAAATCCCCTTAGCGTAGCTTCTCAAAATCTCTATGCAGCTCCTATCCGCGAGTCTGTGGGGCAAAATTCTCTAATAAGAAAGTTGAGAACTCATGCCATGTAAGTGGCGCTGTGCGAACTAGCCTGCTTAACTCATAAGCCTGCCATTATCTGTAGGCTGCCCAGTCAGTTGAAAAGTAGAATGCAACCCTATATTGGTCTCCAAAATACCCGATGTGCGAAATATGCTGACACCGATTTAGAAACTCCCGAGCACCCTCTGACTCCTCCCCGCAGAACTCTGTAGGCTTATCCCAAAATGCTCCAACCTTTTCTGTTCCTCATCACTCATAGGTGGACCAACCTCGGCTCGAGTAGCAGCAACCAGCTGAACTGGTAGTACCACCTGTGTATGATGGACCGGAGTTAGCTGCTTTGGAGTATGAGCGACAAGAGTCTAGCCATCTCCCCCAGCCCTTGAAATGACTGGTGCAGCTGGAATAGAAACCTCCTGAGCCAGGCTCATGCACACTATCAAAATCTTGGCTAAGGCCTCCTGAAGGCCAGGAATAAAGATGGCCACTGCTGGTGCCTAAGCTAGTCCCGCTAACTTAATAACATCTGGTACCTGCTTCTCAGCTGGAGAAACTAGTGGCTCAAAATATGTTGCTCTGGCTGTAGTACGAGCCACACCTTGGCCTCTACCGCACCCGTTCTCTCGCGACCCTAGCTGGTGGTACTTGTGGCCGTCCGCCTGATTCGATCACACATGTCCTCACCATCTATGAGAGAATAAAAAATTCAAGGTTTAACCTTCGGAAATAAAAAACTCGCACGATAAGAACGCAAGAAAGTGAAGTTCCTAATAGTTCAGTAGCTTCTCGAAAATAACTACAGACATCTCCGTACTAATCCGCAAGACTCTGCTAAACTTGCTCGTGACTCCTAAGACCTAAGCAACGTAGTGTTATAATACCAACTTGTTATGACCCAAATCCACTAGTCGTGAGGGCACCTAACCTAACCTACTAGGTAGGCCAACCGTCACATAATAACAATTAAATCAAATAAACATGGTTCATAACTCAGTAACGGGAAAAATATCATCAAGTATTTGAGAATATAACCATAAAAGTGCTACAACCATCCCCAAAATCTGGTGTCAATGAGTACACAAGCACTATTTAATAACAAGATACAAGCAAGATCCTCTAATACAACTATATGAATAATAGAACAATAATGATAGAAATAACCAAAAGAGAACTTCAGAGACTACGGACGACGTAGCAACTACCTCATAGTCTCCCAAAAATCTAATAGCAACTCAAATTTGGAAATCGCCTTGGCCGAATGTACCTGGATCTGCACACAAAGTGCAGAGTGTAGTATGAGTACAATCGACCCCATGTACTTAATAAGTAACAACACTAACCTTGGGCTGAAAGCAATGAAGAGCTCAGAAACATTAGTCAGATGCCAGTATCAATAACTAGTAACAGTTTGGAATATAAAGGGAAAATAGTAGAAACATGTAGCTCGATGATATTATGTTTAACTTGTTCACGTTTCAGGAATTTAACATGTACAATAGTTAAAGCCAACACAGATAAAGTATTTCAATTACCAGCTAGCATGAGGAAAGTATGTCTCTATGGCTACATGTTATGTATATGTGTCAAATTAGCGTTTTCACAAGGGATCCATAGAAATATACGCACTTAGCACTGTATAGTGCTGTAATGACCCGACCGATAGTTCCGTGAGATTAGCACCATTTCCCCCATTTCTGCTGTATCATATGTTTCTTATCCTATATATGTTGTGTTGGGTCGGTTGGTTCGGGTTCGTAGTGGTCGTGGTGAGAACTAAAAACCTAGTCTCTTAAATTAGCTTAATAGTTGAAAAAGTCAACTGGGAGTTGACTTATTGATAAACGACCTCGAAATGTCAATTTTATGGCTTGGATAGCTTCGTTAGGTGATTTGGGAATTAGGAGTGTGTTCGGAATGAAGTTTTGATGTCAGGTGTAGAATTAGGCTTGGATTGGCGAAAGTTAGGTTTTGGTGATTTTTGGTCGGCAGCGAAAACAGGCTATCGGGGTTGGAATGGAATTCCGATAGTTAGAGCAGGTTCGTAATGTCATTTTGGATATGTGTGCAAATTTTTAGGTCAATCGGATGTGTTTTGGTTGGTTTCGGCATCATTGGCGAAATTTTGAAATTTCAAAGTTCATAGGCTTGAATTTGATATGATTTTTGTGTTTTTGCATTTTTTTTGGTGTTTCGAAGGCTCAACTAAGTTCGAATGAGGTTATGGGATGTGTTGGTATATTTGGTTGGGCCACCGAGGGGCTCGGGATTAATTTCGGATGGTTAACAGAGGTTTGGACGTAGGAATTTGCAGCAAAGTTGTTGCTGGTGTCATTCTTCTGGTGTGGCCGCACCTAAGGATGGGGAGCCGCAGGTGTGATGGCCACATGTGTGAAGGTCTTTGCGCAGGTGCGAGAAGAGGCCAGGCTGGAGGAATCCGCAGGTGCGAGGCATGGTCCAAACCTGCGAAGCCGCAGGTGCGAGAATTGGACTTTTAATGGAATTGCGCAGGTGCGCACCTGGGGCCACAGGTGTGGGTCTGCAGGTGCGAAGAATTTTCCGCAGGTGCAGATTAACTGGGCAGACAGTATAAATAGGTGCCTCCTCGAAATTTTGGCATTTCTTTCATTTTTGCATGCATGTTGAGCTAGTTTGGGAGAAAATTGAAGGAGGAATTCGAGAGTCTTCAGTGGAGGTAAGTTTCCCGGATTATAAACTCGTTTCTATGCTATTTTGTGACGGATTATGCTTGGAATTTTTGGTTAAATGGCATAAATTGGGGGTTTAGGGTTGAGAAAATTGAGACTTGTAAATTAAGGAATTTAGGCGTTGTTTGTGGTCGGATTGTGATGCATTTTATATATGTAGCCTCGGGAAGGGATAAGGATTCTTGTGACGCGATTTTTATCGAATTCCGAGACGTGGTCCTAGTGCTCGGGTTTGGCCAATTTCGGGAATTGTGGTTAAATTTGATAGCTTTCGATTGAGTTTTGTTCCTTTAGCGTATCCTCATGCTGAACTATTAATCTGGTTTCGGTTAGATTCGAAGCAATTGGGAGCCGATTTGAGGGGCAAGAGCATCGTGGATTAGTATTGTTGCCCGGTAGAGGTAAGTAATGGCTATAAATCTTGTCCTAAGGGTATGAAACCCCGGACTTCATATTTCTCACTGTTTTTAGAATGGCGCACATGTCGGATGACGAGTATGCGGCGTGCCCTAATTTTTGGATTGGACTTTGTCCTCTCCGTGGCAACTATTGAGTTGCGTATTTTTTTTAATCTAAATCATATGTTAAATTATGTTCTAAAAACTATTGCTATATTTTGGCTATTAGCCATGGGGCCTCGTGCTGACTTGTTTAGACTCCTTGGGGGCTTTTATTGTTATTTTCCTCACTGTGTTGACTTATGATTTACACTCAGTCATGTTATGTTAAACTGATTTCAAAAATCATCCTTATTTACACTATTTTGAGATATAAAGTGATGTTTTTGGTCGAGTACCCCATCTTACTGATACGCCCGAGGGGCTTTTGAGAGTTTCTGACTGAGTGTGGCCGAGGGCCTGACTGTGAGGATATGATATGCCAAGAGGTGGATTGATACTAGCGCTTGGGCTAAAGGAGCCCCTCCGGAGTCTGTACACACCCCCAGTGAGCGCAGGTACCTACCGAGTACCGAGTGCCGAGTGCCGAGTGACAAGTGATTGAGAGGCATGAGTGACAGTGAGGTTGCCCGAGGGGCTGATACTGAGTGACTGTGAGGTATGTTGAGTGATTTTCTACTCGAGGGGTGATTTATGATTCATATTTTTGCCCGAGGGGATATTTATGACTTATTTCATTTTACACTAAATTCTTCAGGTATTTTTATTCCTGAAAAATTTTGAAAACACATTTTTTTCAAAGGATTTTACTGGAGTTGGATTTTAAGGCATGTTGATTTCATATATATGTGTATATACTGTTGGAAAGAAAGGCTGTTCATATTGTGAACTGATGATTTGATTTTATGTGTTTCTTACTGCTTGGACTTGATTTATTTTCATTACTACTGAGTTGGCATACTCACATTACTCCCTGCACCCCTGTGTGCAGATACATGAGCTGATACCGAGAGTTAGTCATCTATTCCGTGCGGAACTGGAGTTCGGGACATAGAGTTAGTTGTTCAGCGTCTGCAACATCTCTATTTTCCCTTCTTATGTTGTACCTAGTTATTCGTCCCGAGGTTTTGTATTATAATAGTAGACTTTTTGGGATATTCCTTAGATGCTCATGACATGTTGACTCCGGGTCTTTGGAGAATTTTAGACTTTTTAACTAATTGTTTTGCTTAATAGATTCAGTAATTTTATATACGTTTATAAAATGTAGAAAATGATTTGGGATTTTGGAGAGAAACTGTAAATATGTAATTGTTGGCTAGCCTAGTTCCACGATAGGCGCCATAGCTACCGGTTTGGTATTAGGGGTCGTGACAAGTTGGTACCAGAGCCTAGGTTACATAGGACTCAACGGTCATGAGCAGGTTTAGTAGAGTCTTGCGGGTCGGTACAGAGACGCCTGTACTTATCTTTGAGAGGCTACGGAACCCTTAGGAACAATCTCATTTTTTCTTGAATTTTGTCGTGACATTTTGTTGATTCTGGAAATCTAAACTTCTGTTGTTTCATTCTCTCACAGATGGCGAGGACTCGCGCTACCGATTGGGGTGATCAGCCACCAGCTAGACCAGCGAGAGGTCGAGTCCGTGGTTGAGGCCGTGGTAGAGGTAGGGGCCAGCCCGTGCAGCAGCCAGGGAAGTACCAGTTGATCCCCCTACTATTCAGGATCAGATTCCCACCGCAGATACTCCAGCGGGACAGGCTCAGGCACCGGTAGTGCCTATTGTTGTTCCGGGTCTTCAGGAGACCTTGGCTCAGATCTTGACTATGTGTACCATCTTTTCTCAGGCAGTTGCCGCTACTTCTCAGGCCGGGGGAGGCAGTCAGACTCCAGTTTCCCGGACACCTGAGCAGGTTACTCAGGGCCATCAGACACCGGGGGCAGTTCCAACCCAGCCGGTTGCTCCAGTTCGGGATTTCAGGGTTCCGGCTATGCCAGAGGACGAGCAACATAGACTGGAGAGTTTTAGTAGACTTCAGCTTTCGAAATTCAGTAGTCCTAAGGGCGAGGATGCCCAGGGTTTTCTGGATAAGTGTCAGAGGATGCTGCGTACTACTGGGATTTTGGAGACCAGTGGGGTCTCGTTTGCTACTTTTCAGTTTTCTGGTGCTGCTTTCATTTGGTGGGAGTATTTTGAGAGGCGTAGGCCTGTTGGTTCAGCACCCCTCACCTGGAAGCAATTCTCCACTATCTTCTTGGAGAATTATGTACCCCAGTCTCACGGGGAGGAGCAACACATGCATTTTGAGCAACTGCATTAAGGGGAGCTATTAGTGATGCAGTATGAGATGCGGTTTTTGGAGTTCGCTCGTCATGCCACCGAGTTGGTCCCTACTGATAGGGAGAGGATTAGGAGGTTCGTGGATGGTCTCATGTATCAGCTCTGCCTTTTTATGACTCGGGAGAGAGTATCAGATGCTACATTCGAGCAGGTTGTTGATATTGCTCGAGATATTGAGTCGGTTCGCCGCTAGGAAAGGGAGGAGAGGGAGGCCAAGAGGCCTCGTGGATCGGGTGGTTCTAGTGGTGCTCCTTCTAGGGGCAGTTTCAGCATGGTAGAGGCCGTTCATTCAGACCTCCTCAGTCAGTCTACCTAGCCTATAGTGGTGCATCTTCGGGGCATGGTCCCCGCAGTTCTCAGCCAGGCCGTTCTTTATTCGGTGCCCTCCCAGCTCAGAGTGCAGCTCGAGCACCACCAGTTCAGAGTTCCTTTATGCATGATTCTTCTAGTGGCCATTCTGGTGCCAGGGGTTTCTATCAGTCCTCGTCTCCAGCTCCAGGGAGTTGCTTTGAGTGCGGCGAGTTTGAGCACACGTGGAGGCAGTTTCCCCGTCGTCCTGGTGGTTCTTCTCAGCAGAGAGGCCAACTCTCGACTTCAGCTCCAGTTACTTTACCACCCGCCCAGACAGCCAGGGATGGTAGTCAGTCAGCTAGAGGCCGCTTTAGAGGGAGAAGTCGAGCAGGTGGAGGTCAGGCCCGTATGTATGCGTTTCCAGCCAGGCCAGATGCTATGGCCTCCGATTTAGTGATCGCAGGTATTGTCTTAGTCTGTCGCTGAGATGCTTTGGATTTATTTGACCCTTGTTCTACATATTCCTATGTTTCATCATATTTTTCCCATTTTCTAGATATGCCCCGTGAGTCTTTAGTTACGTCTGTTCATGTGTCGAATCCGGTGGGCGATACTATTATTGTGGACCGTGTGTATCGGTCATGTGTGATATCTATTGGGGGTCTGGAGACCCGAGTGGACCTACTGTTACTCAGCATGGTCGATTTTGATGTGATATTGGGCATGGATTGGTTATCTCCGTGTCATGCTATTCTTGATTGTCACGCTAAGACCGTGACCTTAGCTATGCCAGGATGTCCGAGGGTTGAGTGGAGAGGTTCTTCTGAGTATGTGCCTAGCAGGGTGATTTCCTACCTAAAGGCCCAGCGCATGGTTGAGAAGGGCTGTTTATCTTATCTAGCTTTTGTGAGGGATGTCAGTGGTGAGACTCCCGCTATTGATTCGGTTCCTGTGGTCCGTGANACGTGTTTCCTGCAGACCTGCCAGGCATGCCACCTGACAGGGACATTGACTTTGGTATTGACCTGGTGCCAGGCACTCAGCCTATTTCTATCCCACCTTATCGTATGGAACCAACAGAGTTAAAGGAATTAAAGGAGCACCTTCAGGAACTCCTAGATAAGGGGTTCATTCGGCCCTTGTTTATCACCTTGGGGTGCACCAGTGTTGTTTGTGAAGAAGAAGGATGGTTCTCTGCGGCATGTGTATTGATTATCGGTAGTTGAACAGGGTTACAGTGAAGAACCGGTATCCCTTGCCTCGTATAGATGACTTGTTTGATCAGTTGTAGGGTGCCAGGGTATTTTCCAAGATTGACTTGCGTTCCGGCTATCATCAGTTGAAGATTCGGGGGCCAGACATTCCGAAGACTGCTTTCAGGACTAGATATAGCCATTATGAGTTTCTGTTTATGTCATTCGAGCTGACAATTGCCCCAGCAGCCTTTATGCACTTGATGCACAGTGTATCCGGACTTATCTGGACTCTTTCGTCATCATGTTTATTGACGATATCTTGGTGTATTCCCGATCTCGGGAGGATCATGAGAAGTATTCGAGAGTTATGCTTCAGACCTTGAGGGAGAAGGGATTGTATGCAAAATTTTTGAAGTGTGAGTTCTGGCTTGATTCAATAGCGTTCTTGGGGCACGTGGTGTCCAGTGAGGGTATTTAGGTTGATCCGAAGAAGATACAGGCAGTGCAGAGCTTCCCTAGACCATCATCAGCTACTGAGATTCGCAGTTTCCTTGGTTTGGCAGGGTACTATCGCCTTTTCGTAGAGGGATTTTCATCTATTGCCGCACCTATGACCAGACTGACCCAGAAAGGTGCTCAGTTCACGTGAACTGAGGAGTGTGAGGAGAGCTTTCAGAAGCTCAAGTCAGCTTTGACTACAACTCCAATGTTGGTTTTTCCTACGGGTTCAGGTTCTTATACAGTTTATTGTGATACCTCGAGAGTTGGCCTTGGAGAGGTTTTGATGCAGGATGGTAGGGTGATTGCCAACGCGTCCATACAGTTGAAGGTGCACGGGAAGAATTATCCAGTGCATGATCTTGAGCTAGCAGCTATTGTCCACGCCTTGAAGATTTGGCGTCATTATTTGTATGAAGTGCATTGTAAGATTTTCCCTGATCACCGTAGTTTTCAGCATCTGCTTAAGCAGAAGGATATGAATTTGCGTCAGAGGAAGTGGTTGGAGCTTCTCAAGGATTATGACCTCACTATTTTATATCATCCGGGGAAGGCCAATGTAGTGGCCGATGCCCTGAATCACAGAGCGGAGAGTTTGGGGAGTCTATCCTACCTTCCAGTAGCAGAGCGGCCATTATCACTTGATGTTCAAGATTTAGCGGGTCAGTTGGTGAGATTGGATCTATCAGAGCCCCCGAGGGTATTGGCTTGTGTAGCCTCCAGGTCTTCTGTATATGATCAGATTAGAGCACGCCAGTATGATGATCCACACTTGCTCGTTCTTCAGGACAGGGTCCGTCGCGGTGATGCCAGGGATGTCATTATCGGTGATGATGGGGTCATGAGGATGCAGGGATGGATTTGCGTGCCTAATGTAAATGGACTTCGAGATTTGATTCTAGCTGAGGCCCATAGTTCGCGATATTCCATGCATCCGGGTGCCGCAAAGATGTATCAGGATCTGAGGCAGCATTATTGGTGGAGGCGGATGAAGAGGGATATTGTGGAGTTCGTGGCTCGGTGTCTCAACTATCATCATGTCAAGTATGATCACCAGAGACTAGGTGGATTGCTTCAGAGATTAGATATTCCGGAGTGGAAGTGGGAGCGGATCACCATGGACTTTGTAGTTGGACTCCCACGGACTTTGAGGAGGTGTGATTCTATATGGGTTATTGTGGATTGGATGACCAAGTCCGTGCACTTCATTCCTATTGGTACTACTTATTCTCCGGAGCAGTTAGCTGAGATTTATATCAGGGAGATTGTCCGATTGCATGGGGTTCCAGTTTCTATCATTTCTGACAGAGGTACTCAGTTCACATCCCAGTTTTGGAGGGCCGTGCAGAGGTAGTCAGGTACTCAGGTCAAGTTGAGCACAACGTTTCGTCCTCAGACCGACGGGCAGTCGGAGCGTACTATTCAAATTTTGGAGGATATGTTGCATGCCTGTGTCATAGGTTTTGGGGGTTCATGGGACCAGTTTCTACCACTCGCGGAGTTTGCATATAATAATAGTTATCAGTCGAGTATCCAAAGGCTCCGTATGAGTCTTTATATGGTAGGAGGTGCAGATCTCCGGTTGGTTGGTTCGAGCTGGGCGAGGCTAGGCTACTGGGCACATACTTGGTGCAGGATGCGTTGGGTAAGGTGAAGTTGATTCAGGAGCGGCTTTGCACAACGCAGTCTAGGAAGAAGAGTTATGCGGAACGGAAGGTCTGAGATGTGTGTTTCATGGTTAGGGAGAAGGTGCTGCTGAAGGTGTCACCCATGAAGGGTGTTATGAGGTTCGGGAAGAGGGGAAAGCTGAGTCCCCAGTTCATTGGGCCATTTGAGGTGCTTTAGAGGATCAGAGAGGTGGCTTATAGACTTGCCTTGCCTCCCAGCTTATCGTGTATTCATCCGGTGTTCCATGTTTCGATGCTCCGGAAGTATGTTGGTGACCCGTCTCATATTTTGGACTTCAGCATGATTCAACTCGAGGGTGATATGTCATATGAGGTAAAGCCAGAGGCTATTGTGGGTCGTCAGGTCAGAAAGCTGAGGTCTAAGGATATAGCTTCAGTGAAGGTTCAGTGGAGAGGACAGCCGGTGGAGGATGCCACCTAGGAGACCGAGCAGGAGATGCGAAGCAGATATCCTCACTTATTCGAGACTCCAAGTATGTTTCTAGACCCGTTCGAGGACGAAAGTTTGTTTACGAGGGGGAGGATATAAAGACCCGGCTGGTCGTTCCGTGAGAATAGCCCCATTTCCCCTATTTCTGATGTATCATATATTAACTAGCCTATATATGTTGTGATGGGTCGGTTGGTTCGGGTTCAGAGTGGTCGTGGTGAGAACTGAGACACTTAGTCTCTTAAATTAGCTTAATAGTTGAAAAAAGTTAACTAGGAGTTGACTTATTGGTAAACGACCTCGGAATGCGGATTTTATGGCTTGGATAGCTTCTTTAGGTGATTTGGGACTTAAGAGTGTGTTCGGAATGAAATTTTGATGTCCGTTGTAGAATTAGGCTTGAATTGGCGAAAGTTAGTTTTTGGTGATTTTCGGTCGGCAGGGGAAAATAGGCTATCGGTGTCGGAATGGAAATTTGGACAGTTGGATCAGGTTCATAATTTCATTTTGGATATGTGTGCAAATTTTCAGGTCAATCAGATGTGGTATGGTTGGTTTCAACATCATTGGAAAAATTTCAAAGTTTCACAGTTCATACGCTTGAATTTGATGTGATTTCGGTGTTTTTGCGTTGTTTTTGGTTTTTCGAAAGCTCGAATAAGTTTGAATGAGGTTATGGGATGTGTTGGTATGTTTGGTTGGGCCCCCGAGGGGCTCTAGATTGATTTCGGATGGTTAACGGAGGTTTGGACTTAGGAATTTGCAGCAAAGTTGCTGCTGGTGTCATTCTTCTGGTGTGGCCGCACCTGCGGATGGGGAGCCGCAGGTGCGATGGCCGCATGTGCGAAGGTCTTTACGCAGGTGCGAGAAGAGGCAAGGCTGGAGGAATCCGCAGGTGCGAGGCATAGGCCACACCTGTGAAGCCGCAGGTGCGAGAATTGGACTTTTAATGGAATTGCGCAGGTGCGCACCTGGGACTGCAGGTGCAGATTAACTGGGCAGACAATATAAATAGGTGCCTCCGCGAAATTTTGGCAATTCTTTCATTTTTTCATGCGGGTTGAGCTAGTTTGGGAGAAAATTGAAGAAGGAATTCAAGAGTCTTCAGTGGAGGTAAGTTTCCCGGATTATAAAATCGTTTCTATGCTATTTTGTGACGGATTAGGCTTGGAATTTGTGGTTAAATGACATAAATTGGGGGTTTAGGGCTTGAGAAAATTGAGACTTATAAATTAAGGAATTTAGGGGTTGTTTGTGGTCGGATTGTGATGCATTTTATATGTGTAGACTCGGGAAGAGATAAGAATTCTTGTGATGCGACTTTTATCGAATTTCGAGACATGGGCCCGGGGCTCGGGTTTGGCCAATTTCGGGAATTGTGCTTAAAATTGATAAATTTCGATTGAGTTTTGTTCCTTTAGCGTATATTGATGATGTTAATCTGGTTTCGGTTAGATTCAGAACAATCAGGAGCGGATTTGAGGGGCAAGAGCATCGCGGATTAGTATTGTGGCACTGTAGAGGTAAGTAATGGCTATAAATCTTTTCATGAGGGTATGAATCCCCGAACTTCGTATTTCTCAGTGTTTTTAGAATGGTGCACATGTCGAATGACGAGTATGTGGCGTGCACTGATTTTTGGATTGGACTTGGTCCTCTCCGTCGCAACTATTGAGTTGCGTGTTTTTTTAATCTAAATCATATGTTAAATTGTGTTCTAAAATCTATTGCTATATTTGGGCTATAACCATGTTTGGGGCCTCGTACCGACTTGTTTAGATCCCTTGGGGGTTTTTGCTGCTATTTTCCTCACTGTGTTGACTTATGATTTACACTCAGTTATGTTATATTTAACTGATTTCGAAACTCAGCCTTATTTACACTAATTTGAGATATAAATGATGTTTTGGGTCGAGTACCTTGTTTTACTGATACACCCGAGGGGCTTTTGAGAGTTTCTGACTGAGTGAGGTCGAGGGTCTGATTGTGAGTATATGATATGCCATGAGGTGGCTTGATATTAGTGCTTGGGCTAAAGGAGCTCCTCCGGAGTCTCTACACACCCCCAGTGAGCGCAATTACCTACCGAGTGCCGAGTGATTGGGAGGCATGAGTGACAGTGAGGTTGCCCGAGGGGCTGATACTGGTGACTGTGAGGTATGTTGAGTGATGTTCTGCCAGAGGGGCGATTTATGATTCATGTTTTTTCCCGAGGGGCTATTTATGACTTATTTCATTTTACACTAAGTTCTTCAGGTATTTTTATTCCTGAAATTGTTGGAAAAAACATTTTTTTCAAAGGATTTTACTGGAGTTGGATTTTAAGGTATGTTGATTTCATATATATATGTGTATATACTGTTGGAAAGAAAGCTTGTGCATATTGTGAACTGATGATTTGATTTTATGTGTTTCTTACTACTTAGACTTGATTTATTTTCATTATTACTGAGTTGACGTACTCACATTACTCTCTGTACCCTTGTGTGCAGATACAAGTGCTGATACCGAGCGCTAGTCATCTAATCCATGCGGAGCGAGAGTTCGGGACATAGAGGTCGCTGTTCAAGGTCCGCAACATCTGTGTTTTCCCTTCTTATGTTGTACCTAGTTATTCGTCCCGAGGTTTTGTATCATAATAGTATACTTTTTGGGATATTCTTTAGATTCTCATGACATGTTGACTCCGGGTCTTGGGAGTAGTTTTAGACTGTTTAAATGTTTGTTTTGCTTAATAGATTCAGTAATTTTATATAACTTTATGAAATGTTGAAAATGAGTTTGGATTTTGGAGAGAAACTGTAAATATGTGATTGTTGGCTAGCCTAGTTCCACGATAGGCACCATCACGACCGGTTTGGGATTTGGGGTCGTGACAAGTGCCTGGAATATCTTCCCATCATCAAGCACGTATATAAAACATTGTGCCTGATCCCACTGCTGGCATGTCATACTCTGGAGCAGTGGATCCTGTCCAAGCGCTTATTATAATTATTAGCACAATAGTGAGTCATAGTGCACGCGTCACCCCAAAACAATAACACTTAGTCCAATATGGGGCTGGCATACCCGTCAGCTCAAATCAATATCAAATCATCTCCATGGCCCAAACTTAGTCATTTACTGTCCAAGTTTCAAATAACGCATCTCACAATACTCAATTTAATAGTGTTACACATAAGAAGAATCAACAACATGTGAGGAATCAAATAAGAAGTACTGAGACAAAGATATCATACATGGATATAGCATCATGATTGAGAACATGAGTACATATAAGGCATATAGCTTAGAAACAACAAGAATAGCCCTATCAAGTCTCAAACAAATAGCACTTAGCCTAGACATGATGTCTAAAGGCCTCCCAAAACCATGAAGACACCGGTGCACGTACACACACCTCTCACCTAGCATGATCGTCACCCTAATATCTTTCATATAACGTAGTTTTCAAGGTTAAATACCCTAAAATCCAAGTTTATATGTGTTACTTACCTCAAGACACACAAATCAATACTCCAAAAAGCTTCTCCTCTGCAAATCAGCCTTCAAACGACTCGAATCTAGTCACAAACAACTTAATATCAAAAAATGATACCGTAGGAAAAAACTTCAAACAATAAAGCTTCGATCTTTATCAAAAATCAAAAATTCAACCCAAAATTTCAACCACGGGCTTGCACTCTGGAACCCGGTCAAACTCAAAAATTTCGAACACCAATTCAATTGATAGTTCAACCATACCAATTTCATCTAATTCCAACCTTGATTCGACATTCAAATCCTCAATTTTCACTTCAGGAAGTTTTATTAAAATCCCCCATTTCTTTACTTCAAGTCACTAATTAAATGCTAAAAACAAAGATGGAATCATAAAATAATAACAAATCCGAGTCAAAAACACTTACTCCAATCTAAATCGTGAAACTCCCCTCCAAAATTTCTCAAATCCGAGATCCACCACTCAAAATATGTTAACAAGAACCAAACCTTCGAAATAGAGTACTATATAATCTGCCTAGGAGTTATACATCGCTATCGCAGAAATAGCCTCGCGATCACAAAGAAGAAAATTGCCCAACCGCCAAAACCTTTTACGTGAACGTGAAAAACTAGTCGCGAACGTGATGAGAACTTCTCAAAGCTAAATGATCGCATTTAAGGTCTCGTGACCGCGGTCTCGCGACTACGAAGAACAAACGCCTGCTACCCCTGAGCCTTACCTCCCTTCTACTCGAACGCGTCACCTAGGTTGCGTTCGCGGTGAATAATCTGCCTCAATCTTCGCAAACACATTCTTGTATTCGCGAACTCGATGCACAAATCCCACATGCCACAAAATAACTCTATGCGATCACGACCCTCTATTCGCGATCGCGAATAAGGAAACTAGATGAACAAATTCAGCAGCTCCTCTAAGTCCAAAATGAATTCGAACTTGATCTGAATCATACCTGAGGTCCCCGGGACCCCATCCGAATATACCAAAAATTTCTAAAACACAATACGAACTTAATTGAAGCCTCAAATCACATCAAAGAACAACAAAACCAAGAATCGCACATCAATTCAAGCCTGATGAACAAATGAACTTCCAACTTCTAAAACCAATGTTGAACCATATCAAATCAACTCTGAATGACCTCAAATTTTACATGCAAGTCCCAAATGACACAACAGACATGATCCAACTTCTGGAACCAAAATCTGAACCTGATATCAACAAAGTCAACCATCGGCCAAACCTCTCAACCTTCCAAACTTCCAACTTTCCAAGTTTTGCCAATTCAAGCCAAAACGACCTACGGACCTCCAAATCAATATGCAGACATACATCTAAGTCCAAAATCACAATACGAAGCTATAACGTCCACTTGCTAGACAAGCTACCATTAATACACAAATATTCATTTTAAAACCAATTCGAAAGCAATTAATATGAAATAAAGTTGTAGAACTTCAAAATAGATAAAATAACTTCGAACGGTGACTAGTCAAATCTTAGAATGTGGTGTCACACGTACATGAGCATACTAAAAGTTCTATGACCAATGTCTGAATGAAAATACAAGTGTTTGAAACAAAATAGATAGTAAAACTAGATAAGGAAGGGGACTTCAGGGACTGCGATAACGATGCAGGTCTACCTCAAGTCTCGTAAAGCAGATATGATCCAAGCAGAAACTCAGCTAGAAGCCACTAGGTCCAATACTAGAATCTGCACAAGAAGTGCATAACTATAGTATGAGTACAACCGACCCAATGTACTCCGTAAATGTCGAGCCTAACCCTTGCGAGGTAGTGACGAGGCTAAGATAACACAACTATTAAAAGCTTATATATAATAATTATAATAATAATAAGTATTTTAAAATAACAACAGGGTGGTAGCATAATAAAGGGAACAACAATTGGAGCAATAAGCACAAAATCAGTAGTCCCTTTCCTAAATAAATGACGAAACACCCAAGTTAAATTTACACTAAGAGAATCAAGTAAAACAATGAAATCATCAAATTGCATGGGATAACCCTTCATGCCTTTTCTCTCATCCTCACCATGTATTATGAATAATTCAATGGCACGACATCATCTTTCATGCACTCTCATCCTCACCGTATGATATGATAAATGAAATGGCACGGCATCACCCTTAGTGATTTTACTCTCATCCTCACCATATGATATGATAAATAATGATAAAGCAATCAAGTGCACGACATCACCCTTCGTGCTTTAATCCTCATATTCACTCAATAAATAATAACAATATGCAAATAAGGCCCGATAATACCCTTCGTGCTTTTCACTCTTCCTTACCAAGCGACAACAATAATCCAAAGTATCAAGCAAGTTGGGAAGCAAATTTCACTTCAACTATGGTGTTATGATAAGAAAACTCATCTTTCAATATCCCAACAGCTTAAAATATAACAAATAAATACGAAAGCAAACAATTAATGAAATAACAATCTAACTAAGGCGTGGAAATCATAGTAAATGAAACAACATAGTACAATAAAACAGTTTTTACCCACTTGCTTTAACCCATTGAAAACACATATATACTCATCACTTTACATATACGCTGTTCCCACACATAATACACATAACACACATACCAACAAGTCCTAGTTCTCTCAAGCCAAAGTTAACCACGATACTTACCTCACTCCACAACCAAATCAAACAATCAACCACTTCCTTATCTTCCGAGCAAGTCTCTAAACCAACCGAACTAGCCAATGAACTACCTAATTACCAATCGAACAATTCAAAAGAAACTTTAGAAACTACCCCCGAATGAAAAAATTCAATTTTGATCATTTTCGAAAAAGTCAACAAAATTCAACCCGGGCCTACTTGCTCAATCCGAGATTCAGACCAATAACCCGACTACCCATATGCCTCGAGCCAGGTTATGTGATTTGTTTTGATATCCGAAATCAATTTAAGGTCTAAATTTCAATTTTATAAAATCTCTAATTTCTACCATGAAATTCCTAGAGTTGATGTTAAAAACTCATAAAAAGTAATGGGGAATTGAAAGAAAATGAATTAGAGTTTCTTACCAATGAATTTGGGAAGAAGCGGTTCTTCAAAAATTGCCTCTAGAGTATTTGGGGTTGAGAAATGGTGTAAAATGAGCTAACTCCCGTTTTCCCCCTCTTTTACCCCGTTGAACACGTTGCGTTTGTGAGACCTTGTTTGCAAATGCGATGTCCACAAAATGCAAGACACTGATCGCAAATGCAATCAGTGCATCAGGCTCAATGGAGTCGCAAATGAAAAATACCCATTCGTAAATGCGGATAATTGCTTCGCATATGCGAAGCTATCCTAAGTGTCCAATGGTCGCAAATGCGAGGTTGCCCAGCCTAGACCCTATATCGCAAATGCGATACACTGACCACAAAGTTAGCTCGCAAATGTGAGATCTGCAGATCTGAAGCACCAGCAGTTAGCACCAGCAATCCCAAACCATTTTGCAATGCACCCAAACTCACCCGAGCCCGTTGGGCTCCAAACCTAAACATACAGACGAGTGTAATAACATCCTACAAACTTTCTTGCTACCTAAAATCACCAAAGTAACATCAATTAGCAAGAATCGATCATCAAAACTTAAGGTTTGGAACTTTAAAACTCATTTTCATAATTTTCCCATAATGTGCCAAAATGCGCTCAGGTCACCCCGAATCCAAACTAAACGTGCGTATAAGTCCAAAACATTATACGAACCTACATGAATCATCAAAACAACAATCCAAAGTCGTTTACCCAAAATGTTGACGTGGTCAACTCTAACTTCATTTTTAGTCAAAAATCACATTTTCATCAAAATTTTACATAAAAGCTTTCCAAAAAATGACACAGACCATGTGATACTGAAATTAAGACTAGTACTCAAAATGATCTATCGGGTCGTCACACCAAACCAAACATATAGTTAATTTTATATATCTCAAAAAGTATAACCTTAAGAATTGAGTTCTTTATTGGAATTTTCGATGTAGGTTGAATGATTCAGTTAATATCAAGTTATGATTGATCAAACACTTTGTGTTTGTGGTGTATGCATGTGATCTAAAAGTTTGGGCAATTGGAAACTTTTAAAAATTTTGCCAACGATAGGGGTAAATGAAATTTGTCCCAATAGTATAACAAAATGGGTAAATTGATATAACTATTGCGGCCAAACAGATACGCAAGTATACGCGGTTGTCAAGTAATAAAGTGATAAGATAGAGTGTTGAGCCCATGAGGACTGTGTCACGCCCCGAAATCCCACCATCGGACCGTGATGGCGTCTAACGTTGAACTCGCTAGACAAGCCAACGTGTATAGATAAAATAGCATATTAACATCAATTTAATAGGATAAACTAAACGATTCAGAATTTAACAATGGAAATAAATATGATTTCAAGCTAAATAAGGACAACATAATACAACAACGCGTAAATGTTTCCCAAAACCTGGAGTCACAAACTCACGAACTATCTATAAAAGTGCTAAATACAAGTCTGAAAAGAGAATAAATAGCTGCCTCTGAAACTAGGGAAAAACAAGACAGAAGTGAAGACAAAGGGATGGAAGAGACGCCAAGGCCCACGAATGCCAGTGGGTATACCTTGAAGCCTCTATGATAAGCTAGAAGACACTCCCACTAATGATGTCCTCCGGGTCCGGCTGCGTAATCTGCACAACATAAAGAAGTGCAGGTGTAGCATCAGTACAACCGACCCCATGTACTGAGTAAGTGCCGAGCCTAACCTCGGCGAAGTAGTGACGAGGCTAAGACACGGCAACAGAGTGTACCTGTGTAGTTCAATAATATAGCAGAAACTAAACAAGAATACAATTACGGGGAAAACATGCTTGGGGTAAGAGATGGAAAATACTGAAATGAAAGAAATGAAAACAACAGTATGAAATATCTCAAAATAATCACGGGAAATGACAACACAAATTAAACAGTGAAGGATGCGGCACGACATGTCCCATCGTGCATAATAACAATGTAAAACATGGCACAGAATGTCCCCTCGTGCATAATCAATATAAACAAGGCACGGAATGTCCCCTCGTGCATAATAAATATAAACATGGCACGAAATGTCCCCTCGTGCATAATAAATATAAACATGGCACG